>OMLF01022285.1:0-11094 GCA_900302615.1 Holocentrus rufus | reverse complement strand
AGATGGAGAGAGATAAAGACAGAGAGACAGGGAGAGAGAGAGAGAGAGAGAGAGAGAGTGTGTGTGTGTGTGTGTGTGTGTGTGTGTGTGAGAGAGAGAGAGAGAGAGAGAGAGAGAGAGAGAGAGAGAGAGAAACGGACCCAGCTGCATTAGCATATGGTGTAATAATGAATTCACTAGCGCGCTCCGTAAATGTATTAAATGTGACAATTGCGCATAAATGTATTTATTATTTTCTGCCGCATGCTGTGCACGCACTTATTATTGTCTTTAGGGTATTCCAGCTCTCCATGGAAACAAAGTGGAACAGGACAAGGTAGAACTGGCTGGCTGTTATTAACTTTTCAACAGTGATGTTTTATTTTCACCAGATTATCCTCGGCTCATGTTTAATTGAATGCAGATGATCGCAATTTTTACGGGTTGGGCCTAGTATTTTACTTGATGTCACAATGACAGTATATAGAATAATATAATATAGTATGGTATAGTAGGCATACAGTGTAGTGTGGTAGTATAGTATAGTACGGTACGGTATAGTATAGTGGTATCGTATAGTATAGTGTACTATAGAACAGTGTGGTATAGTATAGTGTGGAGTAGTATAGTATAGTATACATTATTGGATAAAATAGGGTTATAGTACACAGAATAGCCTATGCTACACTATAGAATATGAAATCTTAGAATATAGAATATTATTGTGAATATAGAATATTATGGTGTATATTCTAGACTATACTGTACTATACTGTAGGATAGAATGTTTTGGTGGATTCACTATATTATACCATACTATACTAAAGTGAATAGAATACTATACTATATGATATTATAAAGCAGGATTGGACAGTAGGGTATATAACACTATGCATTAGTAAAAAATAATCATTTGACTCTCTTCTCCTTTAAACACATTCTAAAGCATTTAAATGCACAGTACGTCCTACTAAAGCACCCAGAAAAGGAGACATGACTCAAGAAACATGAAAAGACAAAGAAAGAAAAAGAGATCGCCGTACCTCAAAGTTTTGATGCAGCTGATTTATTCTATTTCCATAGGCAGTGGGTGAGTCGTCGTCCTGTTCAGAGATGGCAGCGGCCCCGGCCAAAGTGCTCGCAGACTTCCACCATCCAGCCTGCTGGAGACAGGATGCACTTCACCTCTGGAGCTGTCACCCCCAAATGGTGCCTGAAATCTCTCTGAAGGTATAGAGGGTATGTTCTCCTCACTAAACACAATACAAAGTAGGGGGAGGAGTGTGTGTGTGTGTGTGTGTGTGTGTGTCTGTGCGTGCGTGTGTGTGAGAGATAGAGAGAGAGAGTGAGAGGGAGAGAGAGACAGATCACTCACTCCAGATATATGATTCAAAGGGAACTGACTTGCCCCATGAAATGTTAGATGCTGGCATGCTCACAGGTCTATGTTTCCTACAGAGAGGAGGAATGTGTAGAGGGGTTGAGGATGTGCAGGGACGAGTATATGTTGGGGGAGAGAGAGGATGCTCTACTACTTTTGGCTAATTAAACAAAGTGAATTAGCTATCTCCCCAGCCAGAACGAGTCATGGCTGGTTACACATCATTCATGGTGACTAATTCAGAGAGAGAGATGTCACTCAGCTAACTGGAAATGTGTATGTGCATGTGTGTGTGTGTGTGTATATATATATGTGAGCGTGCATGTGGGGCCTAAGTACATTAAGGTCGTGCGGAAGTGCACTGTTAATTGCAAAAATATACCCCTCTACTTGCTGGATGTGTGCGCGAGTGTGTGCCTGCGTGTGTGCGCGTTTGTGCATGTGCCTTTAAGTGTTTATATGTTTGCATCTCCCCCTCCTCTCCTGTTTTATCACTGGCTTGATACCTCGTCAATGAGGCTGGCATGCTAAATGATAATTAAGACCATTACACGCTCACAGAGCATGCTACCAACGCAGTGCACAGCTCTCTCAATCGGAGCCTCATCTCAAGGGACTCCCTACTACTCACACAGTCGTGTATCTCTCCAAATTAGGTTAGATTTTCATTCCACCTCATTCGCCATGGATGTGATGTGGTTATTATAAAGTCATGATATGGTTACTGAGCCTGCTGCCGTTCGATGGAGGCAGGCATCATGTTGGCGCATGAAAAAGGAAAGGGATTGCCGACACACTCGGGCTTGTGTTCCACGTCTCTCGTTCTCTGCCGGATGCATTCTAAAGTGTGTTTGCACACGCGCACAAAAGCACACAACCTTGTGCACACATGCACGTAAACACAAACACGCTCAGACGCGATGCACACAAAGTAAGGCAAATGCACACGCTTAACCACAAATGCACACACCCTATAGCCCCAGTTTACCTTCATACACACATACGCCCCGCATCCCTTCCCACAAACCATCTCTCCTCAAACACACACCTCCCATCTCAATATCATGGCTCTAATCTGAGCCATCTTAACCCAGAAACCTCTCTCTGCAGACATATTAGGTATCCATACAATAAGCTTATCGCTGACACTGTGCCAGAGCAGGGCTCCAAGGCAGCCCTCTCTCCTCGGGTTTCACCCCCATCTGGGGTGTGTACGATCTTCTTGGCCTTATAGCGTCCCAGTACAGGTATCAGGTATTAGCTGGGCCAACCATACCCCGAGGTTAAGGTGGATTATCTATCAAATCCCTCAAAAGATTTGATTCACAGAAGCATGTAAGTCTGCGGCCTTTATGAGAACGGCGGTATCAAGCTTGAATTCAGGGAAGTGCAGATTTCAGATGAGATTGCGCGCTCAGCATCTGATGTAAGAACGTATATGCACGCTGTCCTCCAAACCCATTAGCACGAAAACACCGATGGGCTTGGCTTTGTGTGGACAAGAAAAGTAATTGTGCCGCGCTAATGTGTTGGCGATGGAGAACAAAAGTTTAAATAAAAGACAGAATGAGTGAGGGGAGAGAATGTGGGTGTACAGTAGGCAACAGTCATGATGCGTTATCCTTCATTTCTCTAGAAGGCTTTTTTTATGGGTTGTACTATATGATTGGGCATGAGTGGGTGTGTACATACTGCACGTCGTGTGTGTGCGTGTGTGTGTGTGTGCACCATTTCCTATTAACAGCCTTCATCAAAGTATGTGGGTAAAATGAACTTATATCTTTATCACTGGAGAGCCGTACCCGCTTCCTATATCGCACCAGCGGGCATCATAAAAACCATTCTGTTAAAATGCTGGCACAGTGTTGCCTTTCTAATGCAGCAAGGGAGACTTAAAGTGTGAATGCATGACTCTGTGCTGTAAAGGCATGAGGCCAGATCAGATTAGAGCTTGACCAGGACTTTTTAGCATGAGACCAGAGACCACAGAAAGACCGAGAAGTGGCGTCGCATTTTACAGAATAGTCGGAAGTCAGTCACTCAAAACCAAAAAAACACAACAAAATGTGATTGGAAGTTCTTATAACTGCACCCTACTGCTTGAATTTACTTGCTGAAGTGCGAAGCAGGTGCAAAATGATGCTTCAGAACCAGTTCTCGTGTGTTTTTCATATTTATATAGGCTGTGAACTGGCAAGTGTTATAATAGAAAGTACTTCACTTATCTCTACATGTCATTAGTTTGACTGAAATCCAAGAGTGTTCAATTAGTAAGGCACTGATCTGCTTTTTCTGACTGCAGGAGAGGTTCGAATCTTTCCTGTAAACCTTGATTTCCGATATGCCTTGCAGCCACATAGTCCCAGTAAGTTTCCAATGTTGCCTTTCAACCCCAGGCCATTGCCTTTACACCATGTCTCCCTATTTATGCCGTTTTTACACTAGAATCTAAGGTTGGGCCATTTTTCCAAATTTGTTTGGGTTGTTCAGATTAGGTCTCAAAGGATTCCTCCTTTTCCAACAGCGTTTCCCCCTCCAAAAGTGTTTATACTCTTTGATTGCTGAAGAATTGCCTGGTGACTGAATGGCTGCTGAACATTAAAGGCAATAGTGTAGGTAAAGAGGCCCGGGCTGATTTGTGCAGGTTGAATGAGGCTTTTTGGTGAGGTAACACTGCGGGCTACAATGAGTCACTGCTACTCAACTGTCACTTCAGTTGAAAAACTTAACTATGGCGCGTGCACAGACACACACACACACACAACACACAAAAACAAGGTTTTGTGCACACACTGACATGTACATAGACCAACAGAGAGACAGCCACACACGCAGGGCTTATGTTTGGAGCGAAGATCAGGCTTAAATGATGCGTTAAGTGCTTAATTACGCAGGTGAAGCATCACTGTGCGTTGGCTGTCTGTTTTAATTTTATTAGCTGACACGTTTATGGAAGTATCTCTCTGTATTTAACTACTTCATAGTACTTCACCTCAGGGGGATGATTCACATATCTGTGTATATACTGTATGTGTTTGTGTTTGTGTGTGCGTGTGTGTGTGTTTCTGTGTGTGTTTGCATGGAGCCAGTGAGGTGATATATGATTCATAGTCGTCAGCCTCAGAGCACCTGATGACTTCACGATGTTAAAATGACATAACAGCTGCAACAGCCGCTTGACTTTTGTTGAGGATCTGAGTAGGAGGCAGAGCGCTTGACTTTTGGTGTTTGCTCCCATGCTATAGGCCTGGTAGTAATGGGATTGACCTAGATTTGAGTTTGTTTCTGTCTCGTGTTTTGCCCCTGTCTGTGTGTATGTTCCAGGTTGGATGTTGCTTGCCAGAGAACCGAGGGAGAAAACGGTGTAATTTATAATTGTTGAATGAGGATCGTATTGGCCAAATTTGGGTTGCAGGTTTTAAAGGGGTTTGGGTTTGGAAATAATGATTTTACAAGGTTTTTTTCCCAATTTCCTTGGACAGAATGTTAGTGAAGGGTTTGTTATCTATTTACAATTGAAGATTTTGCTGGCACAAGGCTACCCATCATTACCTAAAATTCAGCATTGAATAATACAACAAAATAGAGGACACAGATTCCAAAAGCTCCATCTTATCAAGTCATATAGTCTCATTTTCAGTGTTAAAATAATTTTTCTTCAAACAAAGTTTTAAAAAAAATCTGCCAGTAGGATGAGATAATCTCACTTGTTTCTAATGCCAATCAACTTGTTTGCAGAAATTTGTTGAATTAAGTGTCATTTTACTGATATTAGTAGGCTGAGCTGCCTCATTCTGCCTTGTTTCAACATATTAATCCTTACTCCTGAAATTAATGAAACTGCATTGGAAATAAGTGGGATGACCTCATCCTTTCGGCAGATATTAAGAAAAATAAAGTTTTGAAACAGAAGAAAAAAACACATGAATCACTTTGTTATAAAGGCAGCCACTGTTTTCAGATATTAAGATCTAGAGTCATTTTGGAACCACACTCCATAATGTTTCAGTTGCTCGTTTGACTGTTTTCTCCTTCACTACACTCACACACCCAGATCAATTCCTCTTTCATTTGCAGAACCAGCACTAGGTGTGTTCTGTAAAGGCAGTCCACATGAGGGCGCTACTGTGCAGCTGATGGGCTTTTTAACATTTCCAACTCTCCTCTCTGTAGTGACATGCACAGCATCTGCAGGCCTGATTTGACCAGAGGGTGGCGCTAAAAACTCGTGATTACCTCCCTGTTTGGTGAGCCGCGCGCCAGACTGACAGGTGTTGGCTTGGAGAGAGCAGCCTGGACAGGTCAATAGTCAGAGGATCGAAACAATCCCGCAACAGACTGGCTGGTTCATCTCTTTACTCATGATTACTAAGTTTTCTTTCTGTTTCAGATGGAAATTTTAGTCTTTTACATTCCTTATTTTTATGGGATCGATCTGAGCAGAAGGCAAAAGGAAATGCTGCTCTCTCTCTCTCTCTCTCTCTCTCTCTCTCTCTCTCTCTCTCTCTCTCGTAATCCTTCCAAAACCTGAGTTATTGCACCGCAAGGAAGCACTGTTGGACTGGTTGTGGTTCCAGATCCCAAATTCCATTGTCTACCCATGCCACTCTCACTCACATATTATTGACTGTCTATATATACATGTATATACTGTGTGTGTGTGTGTGTGTGTGTGTGAAATGAAAGGCAATGAAATGAAAATCAAAACAAAAACAAAATGAAAATGAAAACAAATGAAAATTCATTTTCACGCGCATTCTTTAACTGCGACTTCCATCGATTTAGGTGTTTGGCTAATTGGTGGCTTTTGTTATATTGTCTCATTGTTTCTCGCAGATCAATAGCTGCATAATGAGTGCTTGCACCAAGGTAAGACCATAACGAGGAAATAGCTTAGTCGATGTGCTGATGAGACTTCGTGAAATGAAGAAAACGAAATCTCTAAGAGAAGTTCTAAAGTGGAAAAGATGGAGATGGAGAAATAAATACCCCCTCACCCCCCAAAATAGAGAAGTGAATGAGGGAATTAATGCATAAAAAGTCCCGTCTCTGCTTTGTGGCAACAGTGTGTCTCCACAGGTGAAACACCCCCTTTGCGCGTTGATCACAGTTGTTGCTGAGGGTGATTGATGTCTCCTACCATTGCGCGCTGTGGAGAGATGATCATTGAATCCAGCGGCATAATAATGGTAATGCTGACAGGGAGTCTCACTCTCTCACGGCCATCCCTGGCTATTACCTGAATCGCACCTGCGGGCATCATCTTCTCTTGTCATTTCCACACGCAACATAGGCTCCAGACACGCGGGCGCGCGCATCACATGCACTCGCCAGTGGATAGGGATCGTATTGTGCCTAGTTTACCGGACAGCTCCCTGTTCCTGTATGGCTCAGCAGCTTTAATGGGCGCACCTCACACGTTTGGACGACTCGCACCTGCTCTTCCATAACTTTGATGGGGACTTCGACATCAAGGAGGGAAAATGCCTGTGATGAAGGGATTATTAGCGCCGCAGAACACGTTTCTGGACACTATAGCCACACGGTTTGACGGCACTCGTAAGTTTTTCATTCATTTATTTATTTATTTATTTATTTATTTATTTATTTAATTAGTACCTTAATTTTCTAATATTTCTAGTAGCTACTTGATAAATCTTGGTTCCAGTTTTTGCCTGTTTCGGATTCTCCGTCCCCTGTTTTATTAAACTGCACCTGTTCTGAGCTTGGACAAAGCAAATTGAATTTTGTGGTGAACCTTGAGCAGGTTAATAGCCTAACACGGATCTACCTGCACAAATCAAGCTGCTAAGCCCAAGGCATTCATTATGTCATACAACATAGAGACAGATTTGAACGCTCGCAGTTGCTCCAAATTACTCTGTTGATCTTGGTGCGCACGGCCTTTTAATTAAGGTTAGACCTCAGGGCACCACATATCACAAGTCTATCTGGTATTGTAGATATACAGCTTAGATTCAGGGCAAACGCAATTGCATCACATCGGAAGAAGAGAGGCAGTTATGGAAAGCTATAGCGCAATTAAGTTGCTGAGGCTTCAGCACCGCGGACAGCGACAGAGGGTTAACAAGGCGCCCACACAGGCTCCCGGCAACACAGCAGACATTTGAAGAACTTTCCCACAAGTTACAGCCGTAATTCCTGTGACATGTATTTGTACTGGTCGTACCTGACTAAATGCAGGTTTTGTGAGACGTTCACACATCATGTCTGTGTGAAGTCAGCATTTATTATACCGGCTCCCTGGCCAAGTCCCGCGGTGAGTGCGATATTCTTCCCGCCGCTCTGAAACCAGCAGCCGCATCTATCAAAATTAATTGGTCGGCGGCAGCATTTCAGCAGGTCTTTCCCGGGCTTGAGGCGCACACGGGCATTTTCAAACGACAACTTTTGTCTGAACTCCCTCGCCTCGGTCTTGAGCAGTCCTTTTTTTAATAATGAGCAACTTGTGTTTCAGATTCTTTGAAATCAGCCCTGTTTTTACAGTTGACTTTTGTTTCATGTTTAGTCCAAGTGACTTAGCTTACTCTCATCTTCTCTTCTTTCAAACTTGTATCTGTGGGCTGTTTTTTATAATTAATCTAAAGGCAAAATCATGCTAATGACAAACTTTATATCAAGAACTACATCTTAAACCCTTTTGCTGTTTGTTGACTCGCTTGCCTGTCCTTATAGGTGCACATTTGAAATGTGAACATGCTTGCTTTTAATAAAAAGGCCAGTATTTGCCCTTTGGTAACAGTTAACTTACCATAGTGTATCACATCTATTCCATGTGCTTACATTGGGAGGTGGTCTGTGAATCTAAAGACTGTGATCTTATGTGACTTGCTGTCTGGTCTATCCATATTTCTGACTGAGCTGTTCAAACTGGGCCAGTGCCTACCACTTTTAACATAAGTTTCCTAATAGTAATACCTGCAAGTAGGTAGTAGCCTGTAGCCCCTCACCCTCCGACCCCCAGGCAATCTACATCTTTTCTAGTGTTGTTGTACCAGTTAATAAATGGCTCGGAGTGTCACCATGCTAATAGAGATGCATCTTCATTTCATTCCCGTAAACAAATATTCTGCAGGTTGATCAGGTTGGTCAGGTAAACTATATGGTGGCAGGAGTTCAGCTGATTGGACAGGAGCTGTGTTTTAATAACCTCACAGGGACATTAGAGTGGTACTGTACCCCGCCCAAAGATTTTGCCAAGCCCCGCTGATTGAAACGCTGTCCTTGAGCTGCAAGGTAGCGGAAATTAACAGTGGGCTTGAGCTGCAAGAGGGGGCAGACTGAAGGCAGTGGAGCTTGACAGGACAAATTGGGTCTGATGGCCTGGCCAGGAGCAAATAGAAAGCAAGGTCCGGGATCACTGCTAGATGATCCCCTTTGACGTCATCCATAGCGCAGGCGGTCGGGTTAGACCTGCAAATGATAGGAATGGATGGAAAAGAAATTAGAGGAGGACTCAATTTGACGTACAAAGAGAAATGGTTTACTGTGTTTTAAAGGGGTTCTTAAACTTTTTCAACTCCACACTCAGGGGAGAAACTTCCTGTCTTCGACGATGAGAGCCAGGGGTAATAAAATGTATTGCTTTTTATGTGGCGACCAAAGGCTGGCCTCGTCGTTACAGAGACACTGTGATCGCTGCTAAGTCTCAGCGGTATGTCCTGTCAAAGTGTCACTGAACCTCTGCCTTCTCATGCTTTGTAAGCCGCTCTGGACAAGAGTTTCAATTAAATGCTTATAGCATGAAACGACCCCCGCAGAAATGATCCCAGAGGGCCTCTTTAGCTCTGACCCCAAGGTACCAAAGGCTTTGTGATTCAAATTTGTCTCATTTCAAGGATGAGGAGGAGGGCATCCATCTTTTCTGTACACTCTCCCGGCATCATAATTGACTTTGGCCAAGTTGCAGGTCATTTTAAACCAAATAAGATTAAAGCCTGCTTATGACATTTTGAAGGGTAATTTCGAACTGGGACTATCAGCGCTGATGCCTTTCTAGGTGTCCTGTGGAGAGAGACACATGCTGATCACTGTATTGGGTTCAGAGTGTCCCCTTTTGCCTGTACTGTAGCCAAAATAACAGAGTCGGTCTGCAGTGGTGTAGGCCGGATCTGTGATGGCTCAGCGAGAGTGCGGTGACGCCCTCTGTCATCACCACTCCAGTGCAACGTGCAGGACACCGGTGACATCATCTGCCCATCACTGGCGCTAGATTTGGGGCGTTTTGCTCATTATCTCTGCCAGGAGATCATGTGATTGGTCGGGTGTGTCTGTGTGTCTGTCCCTCAGTCTGCAGCTAACAACTGGATCAGTTATCCTCTTTTTTTTAAATTGGGTATTATTGCTCATCCCACAATTTACTTGTTTGACGATTTAATTTTGACAATGATATATCCTGAAGTTTGCTATCACTGAGTCATCCACTGACCATCCTTTAAAAAAAAGACAATAACCTGTTCTCATTTTGGGCCATTAGGCATTTTGTAACACTAATTTTGAATTGGACCTCTTCATTTCCTCTATAATTGACACCTGGAAGTGATTTGTTATGTCATACCTATAAACCGAAGTCATTACTGTAATATCTTCACCGGTGCAGAATACTTGCTGACTTGCCTTTCTGTCATCATTCGATGGTGTTCACTGGGGAGAGGGAGACAACGCCGGTCTATCCCCCTGCCAAATTAAGCCGATTTTTGGCCGTGCAGTCGCAACAGAGGGCTGTGTAAAGTCTCCCGGAGCGCGCCGTGCCACCATTCTTTTGAGATTGCTATTTTCTCACTCTCTGCACACACTAGTACCACCACCTCCACTAGGCAGGTAATTACTGTCACACTCACTGATGCCAAGACCTGGAACAGCTGTGTGTGGAGTCGGTACAGGGCGACGGCTGGTAATGTCTAAGTGTGTATGTGTGTGAAAAGAGAGAGAGAAGGTCCGTGTGTATGTGTGTGTGTGTGTGTGTGTGTGTGTGTTAAAGAGAGATGTAGAGAGGCAGGGGGAAGACAGAGCAAGAGAAAGAGGAGCGGGCTCAGTACTCTCAGCACTCTGCTACTTTGTGCCACAGAGCTTTGTGTGTGTGTGTGTGTGTGTGTGTGTGTGCGCACGTCCATATGCTCAGCTACCCCTCGCTTTGAACATAAGGGGAGTAACGCGGTGGTTTCCCCTGCACTGATTAACTTTCCTTAAATACAGCACCTCTAATTAAGCTGTTGAAAAGTGGCTGGGGGATCCCAAGTCGTGATTACCACTTGCTGCCAAGTGAATGCTTAAAAACTCGCCGGGGTATCACGCACACACACACACACACACACACACACAACAGAGGGAGCTGTCACTGGCAGTGAGGAGTACACTCATGCCAGCCCTGTGGCTCCATCTCAGTGACAACCTTCTGACCTCCAGAAAGACTATTCGAGATAATTACTAGACCTACAGAGTAACTGTCGACACACATGCGTTTTCAAATGAGCATCATGACAGTAAAGATAAACCAGATTATTTGTCTGAATTCACCTGGACTGTGTCACGCCGTGCTTGAAAACCTGTGATGTTTTAATTTGTGTTAACAGAGCTTTAGCAGACGCTCATCTCTCCATGTCGTTGCGCTCACCTGTGAAAAGGCAGGCCGGCTATTGTCCCCTGCCAGAGAGTGACGTTGAAAGAAGTAATGAGTGCAGTTATGAGACTGTGAGGGAGTAATCAATCATCAT
>OMLF01022281.1:0-10886 GCA_900302615.1 Holocentrus rufus | reverse complement strand
TGGATACTCTTAACTTACAGCTTTCCCTCATGTGATTGGTGCAGTGGACTGCACCCACGTTAGAATTAAACGTCCCTCAGGGGAACATGAGGGAGATTATGTGAACCAGAAAACTTTCCACAGCATCAGTGTTCAGGTAAGAGTAATTTGTAGTGACTGATTGTAGTGAGAATTATATAAATGGGTTAATTTTGTACCTGAAAGGACCTTAATAGGCAACATCTCATCTTTTCAGATGATCTGCGATGCCAACTGCCTTGTGAGCAATTTAGAGGCAAAGTGGCCTCCTGACTCCCCTTGCGGACCCCCAAACCCCACCACAGCAGGCCTACAACAATTCATACAGCAGGACCAGGGCTCGCATTGAGATAACCTTCGACCTTCTGAAATCACGGTTTCAGTGCCTACACCACCTGAGGGTTTCCCCACCCAGGGCATGTGACATCATTGCGGCATGCACAGTGCTGCACAATATAGCAGGCTTGCGGAAGGAGAGGGCCCCACGAATGGCTGTTGAAGATGTCTGAGAAAATGCTCCCATCTTCCCAGACAACGTTGCTGGCCGATTAATCCAAGACCAATATATTGCCAATTATTTTTCCTAAGCTGAAGTGCTGAATTTTGTCTCGCACTGGTAGTGCACTGTATAGTCAAATTTCTACATTCCACCTCTCCAAATCAATTGTGTGTCCCAGATTCATCATAAAAGAGGACACCATTATTTTCTAGTAAATTTTCCAGTTTCTTTTATTGTTGCCAGTTCTCAGCTTTCAGTCAGCAGAAGAGAGAGCAAAAGTCACAAGGATTAACACACTAAATCACAAATATGGTTAAAGTGTGCACTGCAATACTCACCTCAAGATCTACTAGATCGCATTGCATTTATATTCTATAAATGCAATGTAATATGATATGCATTTATAGTCTATAAATGCAATGTGATATATGAAATACTGTGCAAATCATGCCAACACACATACATTGGGGAGACGGGAAGGATGTTCAACATGCAAAAAAAGGAACACTAGAAGGAGTGAGAAAAGGCAACAGCAGGGCAACTCACAACGACAGAAAAACAGAAAGCAAAACAGGAAAACCTCAAGTCAGCAATATCAGATCACTGCAGACGACAGAACCACATCATGGACTGGGACAACACAAGAATTATCACATCAGAAAACAATAAACACAAACGTTTCATCAAGGAGGCCATTGAGATTAGAAAACAGGGAAAAACATCTATGAACCGGGATGAAGGAGCATTCATGCTCTCTCACACCTGGGACTCTCTCCTCCAGAGACCAGCCGGCGGCAGGGGGGCATGGTCAACCTGACAGAACTGACAGATCTGTCAGGTTGACCACACCCAGCAATAACACCACATAAAGACACGTCACAGCGATCAGCTGACGCCTCTGAGGAAGACTGCCGGTGCGCAGTCGAAACATGTCAGGTAAAATAAACCATCTCCTACATTTCTTTGTCTGAAAAAAAAGAAACCTTTTAATAACCTGCCTAAACCAAGTCCAGTTGTGTTCTTACTGACACAACAAGGCGAATGTCCATACCCTGAGCTAGCCCTATCACAGTCCTTAAGCCTGCATTTCGTTTCAATGCCTGTGGACCTTCAGATTAACTGGGATGAACTGCTTAGCCCCCCTATATTCTATGAAAGAAAGGGCAAGTCCTATTTCGCCCTATTTCTTGGCCCCATCGGGACACGGATTGAAGCCCCTCAACATCGAGTTCATGAAACGATTGCACGAGAAGGTCAGCATCATCTATTTGCCAAAGCAGACACCCTCACTGCAGAGGACTGCCAACAGTTCAAGAAACAGATCATGTGGGAATTCCAAGAGCACAAAATCAAGATCTACAAGTTTCCAAGATGGACAACGAGAAGAACAGTGCTAAATAAAATCAAGAACACTTGCAGCTGGCTGTAGTAAGGAGCAACACCATCGTTGAGGTGAATGGCAAGTAGGCCAGAGGGAGGCAGTATCCTTGGGTGTGGCAGAAGTGGCAAATAGCAACCATTGTGATTTCCTCATCTTGAGGGATGTGCTCACTAGAACTCATGGGACCTTAACACTAGAATCGACAGGGGTCGCTTGTACACCTAAAACCACCAATGGGTAAAATTTACCTGTGTGCACAAGGATGCCGCTTTTGAAACAAAAACTATTTTAACAAGTCTTGAAAACAACATTAAAGAACTGGTCAGCCAAATGTGAGGACTTGTAATCTAGATCACGGAGAAAGAACATACGTATATATGGGATGAGATTGAGGGTAAAGAATGGTCGGTTTTGTGACTGAACCGACAGTTTTTGGAGCAAATGGACACAGGACAACTGGACCACTGTGCGAGGGAGGAGAGAAAAAAAGCGGGCCGCCAGCAATGACAAGTAAAGTTCTACAAGTCTTCATGCACATGATTTCATCTAAATGAGCATGTATGAGAGTGATGGTAACTTTCTGAAAATCTTAATAGTAAGGAGAGAGAGATGATGGTAATGATGAGGACTTACATGTTGTTCAAAATGGACAAATGGACATGCCATGTATTGAATGTCAGTTATTGGTTGACATCTGCCCTGAAATATGGTGACATTACACCTTACAGGGGGATTTGACCTGGATGAAAATACAGGTTGTATTGACTTTCTGAATGAAGCGGGCAACCATGTAATAAAGAGAACCGATGTACAAAGTGAGTGGTGATTGAGTCAACATCTACTATTTAAGTAGATGTTACGATGGTGCACAACATTGGTGACGAAGACGAAGAACCCTGAGGGCAGGAAAAGTTAGTTGGTAGATAATTGATAAATCTGGGATTCAACCTTTTCAATGCTACAGAGCCAGCCACACTCGGTCTGAGGTGGGTGTGGTGGCTAACTTTCTCTGAACTTTATGCCGAAGGAAAAGCGCTGATAATAAATGTGGATGCGTTGGATAATGTGAAATAGAGGAGCACTTCTTGTGTGACACAGTGGTAAGGAGTCGAACAGTAGTACCACACTTAAGGAAAAAAATGCAATAAATAAGTTGATACACCTGTACCAGCTGGGTTCCCAGAATACACAAATTTGACCAAAGAAAGACAGGCGTGCTTTCAAATAAGCTAATGACTTTTATTGATTACTTAGTAATCAAGAGAGCTGGAAGGAAAAGGGGGTTAGGCAACAGGCAGACTCTGGCCATATGAGTCAATGGAAAAATTTATTACAAGATTTATTTCAACAAATTGTCTTAAATTAGCCGTTTCAGGAGGAATATAATGCCTAATTAAAAACCCTACAGTGTTTAAGGCCACCTCCAGGAGGGGTAGACTACTTTCTAGGAGGACAGTGTCCAGGGGTGCAAGTAAACACACACCCACACCCACACCCACCCACACTACTTAATTTCCCAACGGGGATCAATAAAGTATTCTGATTCTGATTCTGAAAACCTTATGGTGCACAGAGTTCTTAATTTCAGCATGCAGTGGATGGACCTCACCCAAGTGGCTAACCCGGCTAAAATACTAAAACACAAATAAATACAGAACAAAGGGTATACCAGTGGTTCACAACGATTAAAGACAGAACAGAGTAAGCACTTAGTACTATTTGAGGGAGGCAAAACACCAGCTGCAGGGATTAACAAGGAGCCTGCACTGCTACAGAAAGCATGACATGTTACTTCAGGTGCTGCAAAGCACCCTACTTTGCAATCTCTAAATGGCTCTGGGCCTACAGAATGATTGATATCTCAGCTGAAGTGAATTCAGCCTAAACAAAGGCTCCACATTAGTATTTGAATGAACAATACCTAAAATTAAGGGCCATGAAAATATAAACCTACCTCAATCTAACCACAGCAGAGAGGGGGTTGAGCTCAGCAGTCTGGAAGTTAGGAATGAAAGTGGCTACCAAACTAGCTCCCCTATATACCCTGGAGTCCCACAAATTGACTGATTGGTTTGTAGGTGGAGCTGCTACCTCACTCCACCTGCTTACATGCTTGCTGCATGCAGGGACAGCTCAGAAATGGAATTACTGCTGCAATGTGTAAAGGCCCCTACACACTGTGCGACTTTCCCCACAATATTGCTGTCGCAGACGAAAGTTGACAAAGCGTGGCGAAACCTGACAGAATCTTTCGTCTTGGGCTCAAATCGGTCATAGAACGCACTGTGTGGCTCATTCAGTGACAGGGGATATGGGCGGACTACGACCAAAGACAGACTGAGTCAAACTTCTGACACTGTCAGAAATTTCTGTCCACAATCGAACAGTGTGACTTCTGCTACGATCCATGTCTACAAGCAACCAATCGGAACAGGTCTCCTCACACACCCCCCGAACTTCATCATGTATATTCAACGTTATTGACGATGAATTTCATGGAAAATACAATTCAAGGGCTTATAAAAAGTGGTTCTATGGCAGGAATAAAATATATAAAGTATACAGCCTGCTTAACAGCGCAGTCTGAAAGACGGGGTGGAGGCCTGGAGCAGATCTGGGTTTTTTGTGCATCACTGAGCTTTATCGTGATGGGTGGCCAGGTAGATCAATCACACAGTCTAACATGCCACAAACTTGAAATCTTCCAGTCTGACAGGTACTGTGGTAAAGATCTTAGGAGACTCGTCTCATACAATGTGACATGAAGTGATCTTTTAAGGTAGCTGTTGTCGCACAGTGTGTAGCCGCCTTAAGATATCTATTGGAACAATGTTTCCTGCCACATCTGCATCGTGCAGGCCCAGATGTACAGGATATTTTCTCGACTTTCCGGCCACAGGAAATGTAACAGATTCTGGGCCGTTGATGCCTTGGGCACTGCATTGGCCCAACAATCTTTTCATCAGATTGAACCAAGGTGAGACAGTGCAACAGTTTTCTACTCGTCTTCGGCAAGCAGCAAAAGACAGTAATTTTGGGAGTGACACAGATAACGAAATCAGAGATGCTGTTTTGTGTAAATGCAGTTCAGACTGTGCGCAGGAAATTACTTAATGCTCACAGGGAATGGGTGGTGTGGAATCAGTGTTGTCAGGTGGGAAATGTAGGATTATCGTACCAGAGACACAAAATTATCGTATTTTGAGGGAAATTATCGTACACCCGCCATAACCAAAATAACAAGTCTCTTGATGCACTATAATAGTCATTCTAGTGTTTAATAGCGTCTATAACAGGCACTCACGGCTTTGTGGCGTCAGTACGGAATGGATTCATGGCACTGCTCATCAGCAGCCCCCCAGTTGCGTTAGGCTAATGTGTCCCCCATAAACAAATGATGGGTGGGAACTTATTTACAAAAAAGCAGTTTGCAGTGTTGCTAACCAGTTTGCTAATGTTGCCGCTTGGTGAATATGAAATTATCATTAACCTAATAATAATGGATTTGATGCCTCGTGATCTGATTGGCTGTTGTTGAGCGTGGCGCTTCTGCAGCCACTCAGGCTGAGCAGCCTGGAAGTTGACGGCTGAAGGCAGAATCACCCTGGTGCTGTTCTGAGGAAAGCGTATGGACGTCACTCATAGCTCACATTTAGAAAAGCACGATTGGCTGGAAACTTGTCACATGGAAACAGATGCCTTCAGGGTTCGCAAAAAAATCCGGCAGACAGTTGCAGCAGGCTGATTACAGCCACACATTCAGGGAATGGTCAAATTATCGTATATTTGGCCTTTTTGGGTATTATTGATCGTACATCGTACAGAGGGCAAAATTATCGTACAAATACGATAATTATCGTACACCTGGCAACACTGTGTGGAATGTTCACAGCTAGAGTGGGTGACATCACCGCTAGAGTGGAGAGCAGCTTTAAAATGGTCTAAAAATCTTCTCTTCAACTTACTATCACACCCACGATTTTCACTCCACATACACACTTTATACATCAAAACGTAGACACATGCGTACTGGTCACAGCTATGTGACTATGGAATCAAACGGACTTAGACTTTTGGCTCCATGAGCCTCAGAGTGACAGGAGCACCAACCAACAGTCCCATTCACTCCCATATTAACTGAGAGCACAAAATTCAGGAGGGAAGCAGAAACAGACACTTTTCTAACTCGCTCCAGTTCTCACATTTTTAACAGTACACACATGAATTTTGCACATTCTGCTCAGCAGGTTCTCCTGATTCTCATAATGCTGTTTGGAGTTACAGTCTTTGAGGTAGCAGCAGGAGTTTGAGGGGTACATCTCAGCTCAGATCTCTCTGAAATCAACTCTCTGAACCAAAAGTCAAACAGCAGTTACCATCACCGTGGCAACCTCTGATTACAGCTGAGGACACACAGCTGATATGGATTTGCTTATTAGTGCAGTTTCACAAAGACACACACACACACACATTCTGGTTTTCATGTTAGATGGGGACCAACTTTGTGATCATCACTCGTGGGGACCACCCTTTCTAAATGTATGAAAAAAATCAGGTACACTAACCAAAGCTGTGTTCGCTTATACACACCTTCCAATCTCTGAATTCATGAAGTAATGACTTAACCATACTTGATGGGGACTTAAGAAAAATCAAGTGGACATGACTTTTGGGGACCTCATTTACATTCATTTTGCATAATTCACACAAATTCTCATGTGATTCGGGGGGACCTTGCAACAAGTGTATTACTACATTAAAATGGCAAATGACATGCATCTTTATCATGGAAATCATCAGATTATTGCATTTGTTAAAAAATTGAGATCTAATCTAAAACTAATAATTAAGAGATACATTCATAGCACATCAGTGAGTTATATTTTGAAATGGCTTCAAACCTTTAAAACCTAATTTGCACTGTTAGAGCTTTTGTTTCTTGAATTCTCACACAGTCACACACATTGTTTTCTAGTTTTTACCAGTCAACCTCTGTTAATCACTAAACTACTACTCAATCTACTACTACTCAAACACTTAGTATCACTATAACAGAAACTACTAACCTCAAACTGAACTCAAAGACATGAAACTCACATTTAAACTGTACATTCATTGCAACTTTTAATGAGTTCAACTTTACATATGTGTGACCGAGTGGATACTCTAGGAACTAAAATTGGATTAAAAACTGGAATGTTAAGACAACGCCGCCTAGGAGAGAGCCTAGGACTCGTTTCTTTTCACAGGGGGTGAGCAGTAATAATTTCCCAGACAACAGATGCAGTTTAAATCGTTTACTCTCAAGGTTTTCTTTGTTTATCCCAAGGACAGAGTAAACTTAAATGTGCATGAACAAAATGGTCAAGGAAACGATAAAACCAAATAAAACGGCTCAACAAGGTAAAAACTGGAGGAGGGACATAAAAGACCAGCCTCTTGACCTAGGGGTTTGCATGAAAGCCTACCCTCTTATGTGGAATGAACCTGAAAAATACAAAAAACACATCATCCTCCTTGGTACATTCCTTTGCTGTGGAGCATACTTGAAAGGCATAGGCAGAAGATACTGTCTGTGGAGTAGATGGGTAGAAGTTGCTTTGGAAGTAAAATTGATCACCACAGGCTCGGTGGCTGGGGTCACTGATGTCAAGAATTGGGACAGGGCTATGAACACACACAAGTCCATGCTAGAAGCTCTTGAGAGACTCCTCTATGACAAGTATCTAGAAACTCATGAACCACTCTCTCCTGAGGGTACTGCTTTTCCTCAAAAGACTAATCTGAATGAATCTACTCTTACTGAAGTTCAATCACCAGCTGATGTATCTTGCCACATAGCTGAATACCAGGCATTCAGAGAAACAGTGAGGAATGGTGAACTGGGAGAAACTGGCTGCTTTTGGATGGAATACATGGACTGCATCTGGATCATCCTATTACTGAATTGTGCAATCAAATTGAATGACTATGATGTGTACAGGTCTGCCAAAAACATTATGCCAGATCTTTTTCTGCTCGGATCAACAGAATTATGCTAGATTCCTCACATACTTTGGATACTTTCTTGAACACATTGAGGAAACACATCCTGGTGTATGCTGGAGCAATCAGTGTAGCCAGGTCACATGTCCCAGGTAGCCGTTGCTACACTGACAAAACAATAAAGGAGACAGCAATGAAATGGCTTAAGTCAAAATCTGGTTCTGGCACATACTCTGCTGGAATTTGTGGAATCCCCAGTAATTATGAGGCCTGCCAACGTCACATCCTGATCGCACATGCTAAGGGGGAGTTTGTAGAGGCCATGTGGAATATGATTGGTGGCCCAGTTTAGCATCTGGATAAGCGCCAAAGGGATCTAAGACCTTGTGAAATCGCTCAGTCCGAGCGGCAAGTGCAGCAAGCAATAGAAGCATTTCAGAGTTTCATCAACCCATTTCAGCTTGAGACCTCTCAACACTTGACAAGCTTGTCTTCAGGAGCAGCTATGCCAGAAGATGTGCGCTATGATGTGCTGAATGCTCTGAAGAATGGCTAAACTCAAAAAGAAGAGTTCATCTGGGATCAACTTCTTACATAAAAAGTTCTCTTTTTTGAACCTATCAAGAGGAACAAATTCAAAACAATGTTTTCCACCACACCTAAAAGGAAACTCGTGGCATCACACCAGAAAGTGATCAAGTATAAGGCCACAAGTGGGTTTATCTTTCAGATCAAGTCACAGCTACTAAGGTCGCAAATAAATATCTCTGATCTGATGTGCTATCCTCTGACATTGACGCCATATTCCATCTCAACAATTGATGGCTTCTTTGCAAAAACAAACAAAGCACAAGGGATGACCTACTTGATCAAATATGCTGACAATGCACAGCTCCCTTCTCCTAGCCAATGTGCTCTCATTCAAGACGGGAACTTTAGCGCATCTTTAAAAGTCTACCTGCTGCAGCTGAAACAGTGTTCAGCACAGACACTTATGTTGACCGTCTTTATTCACCAAAATCAGCTGAGAAGGATCGAAGAGGTTGTGGTGAGCGGTTTATAGTGAATGGTCTTAATATTCATTGACCTGCAGATTGGAAAGCTTTCCTCACAAATGATGAAAACAAGAAGTCACTCATTCATTTACTTCTTGAACACTGAAACTCTCCAGATATGATGGAAGGGATCATCTGGAGGCCTGTCGTCTTCATAGAGGCTGGCCGAGCTTTCAGGATAACATTTCATGCTGGATTGATGTCAAAAGAGCCTCTGCCTGAGATCTGGTCAAACCATGAGGAAACTGATGTGAGGGTCATCGTTTACATCAAATATATACAAACCAAAATGCCACACATCAAAACTGTCAGGGTCAGAGCAAAAGACTCTGACATTTTCTTCATTCTCCTCTACTATGCCAAATCATTCACAGTTGACATCATCTTTGACATGGGAGAGAGGCCTATCAACATTAACCAGCTGGCTGAAACTTTTTTACAAGATCACATTTCAGCTCTGCTGGCCTTGCATGCCTTCACTGGTGCTGACTGCACTTCAGCTTTCAAAGGCAAAGGAAAGGTACGGCCGATCAAGATCTTAAATCAGAATTCAAAATTCATACAGGAGGACTTCCGGTGATGCAAGCGCTTGGGTAGACACGTTTTGTTGGAGCTCTGGCACATTATCCTGTTTTAATTATTTCTGTTGGCGTTAAAACTCAAAACTACGCGGATTTTAATCCGGGTGATGTCCCTGGATCAATTGTGGAGCAAGGCTGCAGGCAAAATGCCCCCAAAAAACACTACTAAAAAGAAAGAAACTCAGACGGCTTCTCCTGATGGCGATGCTAAGTTAGCAGTTGGCGCTAGCCCCCCATCCATTAGCCCGGAAGCAGACCCGGGACTGACCAGAGCTCTGGAGGCAATGACGGCAAATATCGCTCAGATAATGGATGAAAAGCTGGATAAGATGGCACTCGACATCAAAGCTAACATCTCTCAGAGTTTGAAGGAAGTTACTGAACGAGTCGGCGAGGCTGAGCAGAGGATCCTCGTGGTGGAAAACGCTTCGGTTGATACTGAAAAGCGCCTGCTAGCTCTGGAAAAGACCGCTAACGAGTTGATGGAGCGTCTCCACGACTACGAAAACAGGAGCCGACGCAAAAACCTACGAATCATAGGCCTGCCGGAGAAGCTGGAGGGGACGAATACAACAACGTTTATGGAGACGTGGATACCCGAAATCCTGCAGCTCGACACCAAATCGGGACGCATCAAGTTGGAGAGGGCACACAGGCTTCGGGGTCCAGAGACGTCCAGGTTTCCCCGCGCCATAATAGCAAGGTTTCATAACTTCAGCGATCGGCAGCGAGTGATGGATGCAGCCAGACGACTGAAAGACATCCGAGTCGAGGGAACGAGGATTCACTTTTTCCCGGACTTTGCTGCTGCAACACAGAAGAAGCGACGCGAGTTTGACCAGGTGAGGAGGAAGCTGCAGAATATCGAAGGGGCTCGCTACGCCATGATCTACCCTGCTTCATTGAAGATTACGGTGAATAACACTGTTAAAACATTTCATTCTCCAGAGCAAGCCTCTGCGTTTGTTGACTCTCTCTAGTGAACAGAAAATATGTCACTGAAGTGGGTAATTTCACCATTGTTCAGATGCGGTGTTAATTAACAGGGCAACTGCCCCACCTAAAAAGCACATTCTGCTTATGGTCTTTTGAGTTAACTCAGGATTAATCTTTAAGGCATCATATGGATACACTAGTAATTTTTGTTCTATAAGATACAGTTATTGGAGAAATGCAAGTAGTGGTTAGTCATACAATGTCTGCTCACTGCCAACCAGGCAAAATAATCATTCTGCTTCCCGTGGTTGTTAACATTTGGACTTTTGTTTGATTTTACCTTCCTACGCCATCAGGTGTCATAATCTACCAAATATGTCCCCCCCCCCCTTTTTTTTTTTTTTTTCCTTTCTTTTTTCTTTTTTTCTCTC
>OMLF01022278.1:18047-42802 GCA_900302615.1 Holocentrus rufus | reverse complement strand
TTCTTTTTTTTTTTTTTTTTTTAGATCAATGATTCTGACCATCCATGAGTCAAAAGCACCCTAAAAGATCGTTTCCCAGTATATATGCCTGAGCAGTGAGTGACTGAAGACAGAGGAAGCAGCTGGCTATTATCTCCTTGAGCCCAATAACTGTGAACAAAAATACTTTTTCAAGGAAACAGTCGTCACAGGCAGGGAATCAGTGCAGATGGAACAACACGGTGAAGCTCAAGAGAAAGCAACTCTCTTGCTCAAAACAAGAAAATGAACAAACCAGCAGCAGCTAAATAAAACAATTGCACTCAGTTTTTTTTACAACTCCAGCGTCCATATAGAGGAAACATTCATATATACCAGTATGGCAGGACACTTGAAGATGCAGCTTGTTTTCTTAGCAAGTTCAGTTGCCAGCTGTTGGAAGGACAGAGCCCTCCCAGAGACAGCATGAGCACTGAAAAGTAGGATATGTGTGTTAGTAGCTTGCTAGGGGTAGACACATTTCAAGACTTCTTACAGATTTCATAAACCAATTAGTAACCCGAGTTGCCATCCTTGCCAACTTTCTGAGATCAGCGTCCTCCGAGAGGGATGTGAGAACAACTTTGATTAGAGTTTTTCACTGCAGCGTTCTACATTTTTTATGAGAAAGCCTAATTGGGGGCAACTATGGCAAAAATCGCGGTTTTGACCAGACTCGGCCCCAATTAAGCCTAAGCCGTCCCACATAACGATGATTAGAATAAATACCCTTTATTCAGTTTTATGCAATGGCTTTCTTACCTATGGCCTTATGAATAATTTAACAATTCCAACTTGCCCACCAGAAGGCTAACTATCTGCATAAAGGGGATGCGTGAGCGTTTAAAATGCACCAGGAAGGAGAAGCGACGTGAATGACCAGTCATTGAGGTTACACCTCACTGCCGCTACAGAATACATAACATAGTAGTTCAGAGATCCTGATGTATTTGGGTTAAAACAGCGGATTTATGAAAGAGCAGGACTGTAATAATATAAGCAAGTTAAGTTTGGCAGATAAGGGCTGGCATGAAAAGTTAGCCCTAGGCATACTGCCATTATAGGTTATGTTTCAGAGCTCTTAGCTAAAGCTCTGCTCTGATCAGGGAGCGAGGGAAGCGAAAAAACTCAAACTCTCGGATTTCCAACACAAGCTGAGGCTATCTTTGCGATACCTTTGACGGTGATCTCTTTGATCTTCTTGGTCTTCTCGTCGATCCATTTCTCCCGACGGACTTTCTCTGTGGCGCTCATCAGCTCTTTCAGCTTCTTGATCTCCTGTGGGCGGAGGGAGTGAAGGGGGGGTAGAGGGCAAGTTATGGTGGTGGTATGGTGACACAACGGCATGATTAGGACTGCCCCCTGTAAATCAACATGTTGAATCATCTGTTATGAACCCCCACAGTCGACCTAGATTCTTAGAGTGTTCAAGCAGTTATTTCAATTTAATACTTTTATCATTTACACTTTTTATGTTTTAAATCTAAATAAATTATAAGAGCTTCTTTTTTCTAGAAATACCTGTGTGCTGTTGCATGGTAGCAAAGTACTCTGTACTGGCAATGCAATCTGGCCAGAGATTAAAATCTTTATGCATTTGACTTAATGCATTATATAGGTTTTAAATGCTCAAAAACATCTTATGTATATATATCCAAAATGTGCACTGCATTTGATTATGACTGATTACAGTTGTTTTGATCATTATAAATTTTGATTGCCAGAAAGTATGAATGATAGATTTTTAAAAATGTCTAAATTGTTGTACTGAACAGCTGAATCTGATTCGACTGAGGAAATTTTGAGTGGGGTGCAGTCCTAGTCATGATACTGTGAAAGGTCACTAAAGTGATGAAGACTATTTATACGGTAGCAGCACCTCCTTGGTCCTATTTGAAGCAAAGGGAGTAAATTGTGGACCACGGGGTTTGGTTTGTCTCACTGTGACAACAACAACATAGGGCACTGCGTTTAAGGTCAAATACTGACAGACTGTCGGGAAACACCAACCAGCCAGGTTATGAGAGGACAGAGAGGAGTTCAAACAGAGTCTAGGGAGACTGATAGCCTACTGCACAGTGAGCCAGCATCGTAGGGCAAGGTTCCTATTTGGTATGAGACCAGAACTACAGACAAATCAGACGGGAGACAAGCCTGAGGACACTCACATGCAGACAAACTGTCCCAAGAGCAGATGTGGTTGATGGAAAAAAATTAAAGAAAGAAGGCAAAGGTGGAGTGAGAAAGATGACGGATGACAGGCATGAGTGGGTTAGAGGAAAAAAAATGTTACCTCGCACAAGGGACCCAGAATTTGCCACACCTAAAGCCAGAAAAAACATTAGACATACAGACAAGGACAGAGAAAGAGAGGAAGGAGAAAGAGGAGGGAAAGAGAGAAAAGACAGTTAAACAAAAGCAGCACCGCAAGGGGGCAAATACAGTCGCGCGAGATGCATAGACACAAAGCGTAAGCAGAGAAGCATAAGTTATTTGCTGTGAAAATGAGAACCAGAGCCGCAAACTCTCAAGTCTTGACAGAAACGTTAAAAGTTATTTGGTGACTCAATTTTGCCCCCTGGTGGGCAAAGCCGGGCCTGTGAGCAGCCGCATGCCCAGCTCACCATTTCATGCTGCTCCTGCATCTGGGCTATCTTCTTGGTGTACTTCTGGTCCACCTGCTTCAGTTCTCCCACCACACCTTCACAGCGCTCGCTCAGTGCCTTTTTATCGTTAATCAGCTGAAAAGAGAGGAGACAAACTGTAGAGGAAAGAGAGGCAGCTCGCAGAACATATTTTTTTAGGCCGGCTACACTTGAGTTTGGAGTGTGTTTGTGTGTGCCTACCTGATCAATGAAGGACAGATGTCTCTGGATAGTGGCTTCATACTGTTCCTTCTGGAGCTGGAAGTTTCTGTTCAGCTCCTTCTCCGTCTCCTTCACATGCCTCACCGTCAGCTCCCTCTGCTGGGCCTGACGGAGAAGAGAGGATGACAGACGATAAACACGCACTCTCACCATATGTCATATGATACCAGTTGGTGTGACTAAAGAAATGCACAGAACTTCTTTTTTTTTTTTTTTTTTTTACAACTATGTGTGACTGAGTGAGAGAGAATGTGTGTTTCCCTCACCAGCGCGGTCTGCAGCATGTTGACGGTGCGTCTCTTTTCATCCAGCTCCAGCTTGAGCCTCGTCATGGAGCCGGTGACTTCAGCAGCGGTGGCCGACGCCTGCTCCACTCCGGCCAGCTCCTCCTCAGACAAAACCACCTGGAAACATAAAGGAACCTTAAACAGCCAGTCAACACAAAGTAACTCTTAAGACTGTTTTATTTAGTAACATAATCACAGAATAAAGGAGCAGTCACTTTCAAATCAAACTGCAGATCTCTACCTCTCTATGTGATCCTGAGGTGACGGAGCGCGGCCTCTCCTGTTCCGACTTCTCCATCTCGTCCAGGAAGCTCATGATGCTCTGCAGCTTGGCCTCGGAGAGCAGGACGCCCCCGTCTGGCAGCGCCGGGTTGTGGCTCAGCTGGCCGTGACGCTCCAGGTTGTCTGTGGTCAGAGAGTTGGAGTCTCCGTCCTTTGATGAGTCATGGGAGAGATACAAGTGCGTGTTCCAGTTACGGCAATAGTGGGCGTCTTATCTAGCAGCTTCACACTGAATGAGGGCAAACAAAGCGCTGACCCTGATTCAAAGCTAAACAAAGCTTCTGTGGTAGTCAACAAACAGCTGGGAAATTAATACTTGAAGTGATTAAAACATGCTGTAACTAATAGTGGAAACCTGACCTCGTCTATCCATGCATATTTGTCTTTGTGGTAGCTCTTGGGCTCCGACAGCCTCTCTGGCTCCTCTTCTAACAGCTTCAGGGTGTCCAGCAGCTCGTTGAGGGTGGTTTTGGACTGGGCCCTGCTGGACAAAGCACCCTGACGTTGGTCCTCCACACTCACAGACCTCTGGAGGATCTCCTGCAATGTGGAGATGACAAACACACTCATAATGTGAATGGCAGTTAGAAACAAAAAAAAAAAAGAGTATATAGAGTTTGGACTGGGAAGTGGCCATACAAGATGATTCGCTGGCCTGTTAACCCCTGAGGCTTATAAACATTAAGAAACACTGTAATTCTCACACAACAACTGGAATGTTATCTGTTGGCTACCTGGGAGCACTGGGAACCTCTGCGATTAGACAAAGCTGGGGAAATGGCTCTAAAGCTGGAGACTTCACCAAGGTCAGTCACAACATTCACATTGGAATCTGTGGGAAACACAACCAGTGAGTGCACCGATTACAGCGACCAAACACATTCTGCATGTCAAGTCCAACCAAACTGAACTGGATTTTAACATTTTGACTGGATCTGAACATCTTGTTGGTGTACAATATGACATATGCTATTAGTAGGCATATGTAATAATAATAATGTATAAACCTAGCTACATCAAGCTATAGTTTTTAATCTTCACAAACACAAATTTCACAACAGATGAAACACCAGTGGATTTCTAACTACAGTATTTTTTCATGTAAACTGGAGGTGAAAGTTTTTCCCCATTTTTTCTAGTACTTCCCTAAATTTTTAATTATTTAATTTACTTCTGGTCATTGTCTCAAATTTCCAGACTTCAACAGACACAGGAAATCTGTCAATAAGACCCATCTCATCTTTGAACATGTTCATGGACAACTTTACCACAGAGTAATGGCTCTGACGACAGAGGCATACAGACCTGTGTTCTTAGCTTTGACATCAGTGGGTGACATCGGGCTGTTCTTGCTTGGGGAGGCTGGGCTGTTGTTGGTGGGGGAGATCTTGGGGGGCTTCTTGCGCCCCACCTTGCCGCTCTGCCTCAGGTTTTCTAGCTCCTCCTCAGCCGCCTGCTGCACCTCTGCAGCCCGCTGGGCTCTTTTCTGCTGCAGTTCCTACAACATGCCACCCGAGGGAGAAGGTGGGCAATTGTTTAGTGAATCAACAGCATTTCTAGATTGTAAGGCTAAAGAGGCTTTGCGGCAACATCGGAAAAGGGATACAATCTTGAGAGTCCACCTGAAAATTAACCATTTGCTAATAACAGCCCCTTTTTCAAAGCAGCCGTTTTGACATGAAATAGCAGGTAAACACAGGTGTTACTAACGGCATTAATTAAGGTTCCATTAAATTTAAGTGTAGCAGAGTCTTTCCAGTGAGCCAGCATGAACAACAGCAGGGCCTGGCTCTTTTAGACCTAAATGGAACAGAACATTAATTAATGTCATTAGTAACACCTGTTGTCTTACTATTTAATGCCAAATGGCTGCTGTGAAGGTCTATAGCTTTATGTTTCTGTGACACAGATAACTGTCTTGTCTTTAGCCCGAGCATCAACTCCATAACAGCTGGATTAACCGAAACAAACAGTTGGCTTTGGGGTGTCAAACTTAGCAAGGCAGCTATTAATATATAATATATATATAATAATGTCAACATGCAACTACTAGCAAAGCAACAGGAATCAAACGTGTTACCTGGATGGCAGCAAGGCGGGCTAGACGAGCCTTCTCTTCACGAATCCGTTTCCGGTCCTCCTCCTTCTTCTTCTGTTGCTCTGGCCACCCGTCCTCCTCTGCCCTCTGCTCTCGCTCCTACATGGCAAAGACAGCGAGCGGTTTATACAAAAACAGCGAGGGAAAATGTAGAGAGAAGGAAGGAATAATAGCGCTACCCTGTGGAATAAACAAGGCAAAGAGGGAGACATAGAGCCAGGGGGAGACGTGTACCTTTTTCTTGGTGGCGAGGAATCGTTTGAGCGCGGCCTGGTCGGCATGTTGTTTCTTGGTGTGGCGTCTGTACCAGCGCTGGATGGTGACTGCTGCCTGGTTCACCTGCTGAATAAACCTGCAAATACACAAGACAGTTACAAACAGTACCCATAACAGTTATAGAATATTTGACACAGAGTAGAGAAATACAGAATACTGCTGAAATGACCACAACTCTAAAATGTTTCACTGAGCCATTGTGTGTACAGTTCTATAAATATGCCTTCAATTCCATTACGAGTAATATACAACTGTGGATGAAGTGAACTGACCTCTCTGCCTCCTCTTCAGTGACCTCTCTCCTGCGGGCCGGGACGGGGCTGCCACGCGGCGCTGAGGCTGGGGCCTTGTTGTTGGAGGTGGAGGATGTTGAGAAGTTCTTCTGGGACTTGGTCAGGGAGCTGCTCTCCTGCGACGCCTCGTCGTTCACCGTGGCCTTTAGGATGTTGCTGAAAGAAAAATTAAAGATGTCAAGGTGCAATTTGGAATCATTTTCACAAAATACCAATTTAACATGGGAAATGGGTGTTTGCTGAAACTAATATTTTTGGAATGAAGATGGGCAGATACTGTATATTGCGCTGATATTCAACATCTTTAACTTTGGCTATTTTCATGCCAAATAATTTTCATTAAAACAAATATAAAATAGTGTTTCCAGCAGTCAAGGTATCTACAGGTATCAGAGGGTAAAACTTAACGCCTTTTAAGACATATGCAGACAAATGTTAACAAATTTTAGGACTTTGGACAGATTTTTTTGAAAGAAACAATTTTTCAAATTTAAATAAGAGTTGCTGGTAGGTATAAAGGTTAAGTACTGCATTTGGTCCACTGCAGAGGTCGGTTTTGGGTCGGCAATGGTAGGTCATTAACTAGACGATTCACTGATATTACTGTAATAAATCTAACTATTACTTTTTTCCCCACATAATGTGAGAGGTACAGAACAAGGACTTCTTTGATTTCTCTCTACAGGTAAATATGACAGCTATGTATAAAGTAAGTTGATTAACCTACAATAGACATTTTCTCAGCAGTGATTGTAGCTTGTCAGTTAAAGGCAGCACTGGTTCAGTGGTAGGCTTAGAGTTTTTTAACATTGGAAATATTGACTCTGACGCATGAGAATTTGACTTATGGTGGCAAAAAGAAAAAGATGAATAAATCAAATTAGATAAAATGTTTATGTTAAAATGAAATGAAAATCTAAGACAATCCTATGTAAGGAGTTTAGATCACGGGACACCAACATTCTCCAATGAAAAGCATGTAATAATGATAACAGGCACATTCATGCATATCTGTGTGGAATCTGATTAAAACAGAGATAGACATCCAGCATGGTATTGATTAATTATACAATAAAAACATGGATTTAAACAACCTGCATCATATCCATCATGTTGGACGTGGCCAAAATTGACCGGCCAGTGTGATTTTTGGTAAAAGGCCAATATCAGCCTGATATGTTAGTCTAAATCTACTAACTGAAACTGTGTGAAGCAATCAGTTATGTGTGGACTCACTTGAAGGAGGGCTTCTGGTTGGAGCTCTTAGGTGTGAGAGGCTTTTCAGAGTAGTTATTGTGTAAGATGGTGGTGACAGAATTCCCAACAGCTCCCTTGTTGCTCCTATAAAAAAAGGCAAAATGATACTCACTTATTTTAAAACAGACAGTTCTGACTTATGAACCAGCTGAAAAGTTTGTGATGGCACCTCTGTGAAGTATTGAGAAAGCCACATTACCACCCTCGAGGCAGGAGAGCAATTCATACTGTATGCGCCTTGACACAAATTCTTACCATATTTGAAACCGAACCTGCACGGATTTTCTTTGACAATTTTCAGGGTGAAAAAGTCTCAGTGAGTGGGTGGAATGCCTGGAGGCCGTATATCAGCCGCCACGATCAGCAGGTATGAAACACGAGAAGCAGATAGAAATCCAGAATGCGACCGTGCAAGTAGTCACCAGGCTGAGGGAGAGGCCTTGTCCCCCCCGCTCTGCTGAGCCTATTCCCCAGCTGTGGGTGTGTGTTATGTGTCAGAGATGCTGCCCACCTGTTGTTGGCAGTGAAGTTGGCAGCCAGTGCAATGCCAGGCTCTCTCTTCTTCAGGCTGGTGGGAGAATCCATGCTGCCGGTGCTGCGGGAGCTGGAGGGCAGGGGGAAAGCTCTGGGCTGGTCGTCCTAAAATACAGCAAACATACACTCAATACACCATCTGATAAACCTGAACTACTATGTAATTTATATTATTTTTCATAATGGAAAGGGAAAAAAGCTTTCACTTGTACCCAAAGTTGATGATTATAATTAATTCTAACCCTGGCTATATATAGTAAATTACAAATGAACAAATTGCAAAGCTTGTTTGATGATGATAAGTAAAGTACCAGGATATTCCATGTGGTTCTGTCAGGTGACGCCTTGCTGAGACTGGCGAGCTTCCTTCGGCCATCTGAGCTGCTGTCAAACAGGGCCAGGAAGTCATCACCTTGGTCCTCACTGGGGAAACACACACAAACCAGCCACGGGTAAGGCCACTTCTTTGATACTGAACCATCTTGCACTGCATCTTTGACATCATACCAAATTACCATCAACCAAATATCACTCGGTTTTCCATTATAAGTGAATGTGCATGGCAAAGGATTAAGAGTGAAAAGGTATTGGAGAAGGCTGAGGCGGTGGCTGTCTAAGCCAAATAAATTGTTTCAAATCTGCCCTTTTAAGTGGGGAATGAGCGCATGGCTTGCAGGCTCAGTTTTCACCCAGCAAGGGCTTAGCGGTACACGGCACACAATTAAGCAACTCAACACAAAGCAGGGGCCTCTAAGCGTGGCCTTCAGTGGCAGCTTTTGTGATTAAATGTTGTCATGACAGCTGCATAGACGAGACTCATCCCCGTCTCTTCCTCCCCCTGCCCCCAAGTGCAGGAATTCAGTGCGTAGCAGCAGACCCTCTGCTGAGGGGAATTCCATTATGGATTCCATGCAGATGCACGCATGCATATGTTGATCCCAGTGGCCTGTCATTCATCCTTCAAATAGCCTTACACACCCCAAACACACACCAGCAATTTCACCACTAGGAGCAGATGTAGGGTGACCTCCTGTCTGGCCTGGCCTCCACTGGCATCTGGGCTGGAGCCTGCCTGTGCCGTGCAGGGTGTTGCTGTCTGGGTGAGTGTATAAATGTGTGTGAGCATGTGTGTGCTTCAGTGTGTGTGCGGGGGTGAGGGGCTAAGCCAGCTGGCCCAATGAAAAGCAATCTGACAACACTAATTCAGGCAGCACATTCCTCTGCGTTTCCTTTTACAAGAGAGCGATGCGTGGAGGGGAGGAAGCAGTGGAGAAAGAGAGGGTGGAGATCGACCCAATGACAGACTCAAAGAGTTGGAGGGTATAGGGAGGGTATTTAGAATCTCTTTAAATTTAAAACCCCTGTGCTCTGCATCCTGGGAGGCAGTGAGGAGAGGGGGGGTGGCGGCAGCTGCCGGACAATAGAATCAGAGCGTGCACACACACTTCTCCTTTCACTGGCTCCTGGTGGAGGGGGTAACCCGACCCCAAGGTCCCTGCCCTCCCCCTCTAACCTAGGACAAAGCAAGGCCCTGCTCCTCTTTATCATGCAGTAGCAGGCGCGCCACAATGCCCATTGTCCCAACTGAAGCCTCGGGGCTGCCAGCTGTTGCTCACAGAGGAGAGGCACGCTGCTTTTAAGAGTCAAGTCCCCACACAAGCTGACTGAGCTACAGTAGCTGTTCCTGCAGTCATTCACCGGAGTAACATGAGGACGGGCTGACACACATTTTTCAGAATGCACACATTCTGCTGTGACATTTCCAAACATAAAACTATTCATGTTATTCATATTTCAAGAGCAGGTAGGTCTTATTACTGAGAAGAAGAAATGAAAGAACCCCCCCCCAAAATAAATAAATACATAAGCAAATAATTCACTTTATAGCATATGTGCAATACAAAAAATACTGATTATTGCTGGTGTAGTTATAAAGGTTTAACAGCATAAATGGTTCCAATTGTTATTACACCCTGGAGGTGTCTGTGTGTGTGTGTGTGTGTGTGTGTGTGTGTGTGTGTGTACCTTAAACTGATGTTGGCCTGCTGGTTAACCTGAGTGGTGCTGTTGGACCGCCGAAGATTCTTGATAGAGCGGGAGCTGCCAAAGCTAGCATCAGTCTGTGGAGTTGAAATACGCAGAAATGTATGACAAGGTTCGGATGCAAAGGTAACACAATGTGGCATGATTAGGGCAAACTAGACAATAGTTTGCAAACACACTGCAGTGCACCTGTGCGATAGTGGTTTACTCACCAGGGTGTTGCGTTTTCCCTTGCTGTCACTAGCCACAGACACTGACACAGAGCGGGAGAAGTATTTGCCAGGCGATGCACTGCTGGGCCTTTTGGACACAGAGAGCTGGGAGCCTGTCAAGCTGAGGTCCAGGGCATCTCCTGAGACACCTGTCGGGATGGATGAAGGGCTACGTGTGGTATGCATCCTTTGTAGGCCTGCAAAGAAACAGTAAGCTGGTTGTTATGATTATAAGGTGCAGCAAACCACAAAGACCGTAATTCCAGTGTCTTCAGGGACTTCATTGGGCGTAGCAATGAAAACAGAGGAAATAACAGTCACTTTCCCCTGGCTTATTTGTTTCCCAGGTAACCAAAAACAAAGCCACTCACAACTTTAACTACAGTTGTGGCAGCTCGACAAATAGAGAAGGGACATGCTAAGCCAAAGCCAGGGCAAAAGCAACTGCCAGTGGACAAAATGTGAATGAGGCTGCTAACTTTACAATAGTCAGATTATATAATGTTCTGTGGTCTAAGCCGTGTGTCCATTACGTTAAGCAGCAACCTGACTCCATGAGAAAACCCTCTTTAAAATGCAATGTTGCTAGCCTGACGTTACTAGATGTGAGCTAGCTAGCTACCTTTTTAAAAACAGTTCTCTACATACCAAGCTAGCTAACGTTAACTGTGTCAAGGACAAAATTACTCTATAGTTCACTACAGTTGATGGTGTGTAATAGTTAGTATGTTAACGTTAGTGTTATCATCTTCCCAAGGAGGAAAGTCAAGTCTAGTAAATCGTGACAGGTTTCATAAAGAGCATAAACGTTACTGATAAAATGTAGCTAGTGCTGTTTTGCTAACATCACAATACTTACTAGCAGGTAAGTAAGAAGACACTGCTATATTAGCTGACAGTACCACTGTAACGTTAACTGTACAGTTTACCTTATCGCGTGTGGCAAATGAAATTATTCCCTAGGTGAGCAACTGATGCAAATCGGGATGTAGCAATCAGAGCTGAATAACGTTACACTGATTTGTTAAATCAACCCATCGTTTTAGCTGGCGAAACTGTAACGTTACGTAGCGTTAAATTCGTTGTGGGAAATAAAAAGCTGTTGGTTTGGCTCTCAGAAAAAAAAACGTTATGCCTTCTTCTGCCAAAGCAAAATTCCTCTCCTCTTTACCCTTATCATGACCAGAAGAGCAAAAAATGTTGTTTAATTTGGCAAGTACTTACAGTTAGAAACTGGATGGTTCCATGGTGGATTATTCAGCCAAACACAACACTCGTAAACTACTGCAAATATCTTTTAGCTGCCAAGACAGTCCTCCGCTGTTCAGTGAAAGTATTCCTTAGAGCCCGACGACAAAGATGATAAGGAACGAAAATAACGCGCAACATCTTCTCTGTGGTAACAGACCTAGGAGCTCCGCCCCTCCACATCCGGGATTGGCGGAGAACAAACAATGTCCATGTATTCCAGCATCTGATAGGCAGGGGGGAGCTGTCTATATACTGTACACTGTACAAGGGGGCATTACTCAAAACTAATGTTTGGTTGACTTTGCAAAGGGAGGCATGATGCCAAGATGCAAGAGGGGTTTCTCAACTTATTAGTGTCACGGAATGCCTCCACAGAAAACAGTCTACTACTGATACATTTACAGGTGAATTGTTAATACTTCCATAATGACAGAATGAACATAATGCAATAGAAAAAATATGGTTCATTTTTTATTATTCACACACCTTTCCTTTCTTATTACATATTCAAGTGTAATCCTTAATAGAAAACACAGCTCAGAAAACTATTGTTAATTCACATTATACAAGGAAGACTTGAATTAAAATGATCTGCCTGATCCTATTATATGGAATGAACTGATTGTATACAGACAAAATTAAGGCATTTGAATAACAGCATCATGAAGATATCCTTATACAGGCAGTAATAATAATTATTCCAAAAAAAAAAAAAAAAATCAAAAAAGAAAACATCAGAAATAATTTCTTTTTTGTAGAGACAATCTATGTGTTTCTAAACTCTACAGCTGCCCTCCACACATCAGCGCCTTTTTCTAGTGTGATATCCTCTGGTAAAGAGTCAAGGTCCGGGAGAGGTGGAAGGTTCTTCTGCTCCAAATGGTTCTCCACAGTGGACCTGATGCTGGAGACAGCAGGGAGGGAGAGAAAGGAGGAGCAACAGTTAGCACCATCTATTGTACTCTCCACATGCATTCCTATTCACTGCCTTGCCCAGCTGCTGCTTCAATAGAGATGACCTGTGCCTGCAGAGGGTATATAACTTAAATCCCTTTCCCCTGACAGATGGCCGCCTGGAGGGGTCACCTTCTGGTCCTAGGAGTCAAAAGGCCCCGAATCCCAGGGGAGAGCCAAGGGTGAGACCCCGAACACTTCCCTGTGATTCAAAGTGTTTCCTTTCAATGGATTCCTTTAAACCAGGGTGGTGATCTTTGGGCTGATAATAGGCACACTTCTTTCATTTATGAGATTATGAATACTTCTTATCTTTAACAAAACCACTTGGGGCAAACAGGGGGATAAACATCCTTTCAAACAAATGCTTTGTAAATGATTTGCCAATTGTTTTATGCATTACCTCCTACAGATGCTGAACTCACAAATGGTCAAAATACATTTGTTAGTTGTGTTTTCAGCACAGAAGGGAGATACAAATGGCTTGTTGATGATGTTAGAGGTTGCTTACTCCCAGTGTGGTGAGTATGCCTGGTCTGGCATGGAGTTGCTCGTCTTCAGTAGGAGAATTTCATGCAGCTCCAGAGAGAAAGTGTCAACGTCTGTGGCAGCTAGGAAAGTTTTCAGCCCTGTCCTCTCCTCTTTAGACAACCTCTGCTGGAATTCTGAAGGCAGACTCTGAAATGGGTCCTGGAATGTGATAATGATCTGAGTGTTATCAAAGTCTTCTTGATCCTACATTCTACAATGTGCATTAAACTACACACTACACTCATTAAAAAACTTAAAACCATGTGCTTGAGGAAGGAATTCAAACAATTCACTTTATTGTTTGGGTCAAACACTGAGCGCCTGCCGTGTCGGACGGCACACTTTCTATGGATTTACAGCCCAGCAAGTTTAGCTCTCTGTGGTCTTTGAGGTCAGTCACTGGCAGCTAGCAGGGGTCACATGAGTGAAAAGAATTACCCAGAAACAAAATATGTGGTCACCAAGTGGGAGTTTCATGCATAGCTTTTGTGTCTCTAGATCTTTCAAGTGGCTTGGCCTGTGCACAGATCTATTGTTAGGACAATTCACTCAGCAGGGATAACTCTATATCACACACTTCCCTATTTCTCTTGTGACTGACATATTCAGCAAACCGCTGGACGTATTATGGTTTTATTTCTACTAACTTGATGTCGGCTTAGAATCAGCTCAGATTTCCAGCAGGTCAGGAGCTGCCAGGTGAATATGCTGTGTTCCAGTCTACTCTCTCCGAGAGCCTGCAATGAAAATGAAACAAAGTACTAAATGGAGAAAGAGTTTAATGACACTTTAGTGACCACTTAGATTCAACTGACAAAAAACATGGATTAAGCACGGAATTTGACAGTCGACACGGTTTTCATTTCTTCAGTCACCCCTTGGCAATTTTCCACAGTGCACCTTTAAACAGAGTCTATAAATGGGGATATCAATTTACACAGGTAAGCATAATATGCAATAATTCCTTGCACATAAAATGAGATCCATATGATCACACACACTTTGAATAAGTATGCTGGAAGAAAAATAGCTGTAGGTGTAGAGGTTTCTACCTTGGCTACACAGCTGGAGATCTGTGGGCCCATCTGCAGCGAATCAGTAAGGTAGGACAAAAGTTGATCCTTGGGATCCCCACCCGTCTTGCCAAGGAAGCGAAGGCCGATCTCCACCACAAACACAGCATCACAAACATCGGTGTATGAACGCAGCACGGTACGTATGGCACCACACACCGAACCCTTCAGCGGCTCCTATACCAGACAGAAAAAACTGTCAGCAGGCCACAGAGTGGCGCCTGGCAGGGGGGGAGACTTCTCCCGGTGAATGGAAACAGAGAGGAGTTTGGGTGAAGGAATTTGACCTCTAACAAAGTGGCCTCTCAAAGTCCCATTGGGGAAACTGCTGTGAACATTCTTGGGCTGGCATTTAGTCAGTGCTGCCTCTGGATGAATACTGGTACTAGAAAGATATTAAAGAACAGAAGTAACACAAGTAAAGTGGATTTACCTGACAAATCTTGCTTCTGACCTCTGTTAGAACCACAGAGAAATCCTGTAGGTGCCTGTTCAAGTACCTTGAGGTGTCCTGATTTTGGATAAAAGTGGAGAGTAGTGCTGCTTAGTAAAACCGCTGGCATCACCTGGCATCTGCATGTAACTGCATGTTTCCTTCCATTCTTACCGCTTCGATAAGTGGTTTCCCAGCCAGGAAGCGACGGGCCAGTTGGGTCTGGATCCCTGGCAGATTGTAGCTGCTGTCTGTCTCTTTGCCTTTCCTCAGGGTGTAGTGGCAGTGGGCTAACACCAGGGGTAGCAGCTCCCTTTCTGGATGGCACAGGGCCAGCTGGGTCTCAGCTATGCACTCCAGTGAAACACTGTACTCACTGTGGAAAAATGGTAGGAAAACACCCATGATCATCTGTAACATGACAAAATTGTAGCTATAAATTCAGCTTAAACTCAACAAGGCGGAGTGACCTGTCTTCTTGGTGGTTTCGTTTCCTGGCCTCTCTCACTAAGCTGTTGTGAGTCACTGAGAGAAAGTCTACCAGAGTCCTAAGACATGACCCAGGTCCATGTCGACATGGTGTCAGGAACTCCCCAGAGCTCTCTGTTGTCACCTCTTTCTCACACAGCTTCACATCCACACCCAAGTCTGCTGCTATAAATACAGGCATGGGAGAAGGTAAATGAAGCCATTCAGTGAAGGCAGCAGACATCAGAAACACACATCTACACTACACTAACATATCAACATGTATGCACACACAATCTTATGCATATGTTATTACTGAATGTTGCTGTACATGTGCTTACAATTGTTGGCCACCTCCAGTCGGAGGCCATTCCACACCTCGATGAATCTGTTCACCCTCTCAGTAAGAATCTTTTTCTGGTATCCTATCAATGATAAAGAGAAAGGTGGGTTTGTGTGAGTGTTTTGGTGTGATGGTGGGTTTTTGGATTACGCTTTCATTGATGGTGTTGTACAGTAAATTTTAAATGATGTTATTATACCTGCTGGTATCTGCTGTAATCTCTGTGCAATACTCTGGTTTTCAGTGTTTGATGCCAGGGGAAATACCCTCAGAAGGTCTGACTGCAATGCAGCCAGCTCAGGTAGGTGATGTAACTGTCTTACACACTGCACCTGGGACAAAATGGACATACAGATATAAGAGGTATGACATATCAAGCTGGGGACACATTAGATGACTTTTAAAGTACCTTCCTAATTCCACAGCATTAGACATTTAATTATAGATGCCACAATTTTTTTTTTTTTGTCTCTTGGTGGTAAATATGCCCACAAGGAGACAGGTTCTGTGTATCACAGGCTTAACAATTGAGATTACCCTACTGACTCTGGATACACTGTGACGAGGATGTCTAATCTCACACTAACATGATTCATCACCCATCAACATCAACACCCATTCATGCAATGCGTACTGCACAAAAAAGAAAAAGATTCACAAAAAAGAGGTCCTGAAATTTGTTTTGCATTAGAGTGGCTCACTTCTGGGTAAACCCATGGCCTGAAAGACCCAGTATGTTCTGCACACTTGGCAGCTTAGATCAGTCTGCGAGTCAGCTGGGAGGGCTGAGATTGAATCTGTAAACTCTTCACATCACAAGATAATCTGTTTGGACCATCAGTCCTTACGAAGCCTCCAATCAGGATTTCTCTACCAAATGGTCAAGATGGTCAAGTGTGGTGTCATTCAGCATGATAATCCTGTGTGTCCTCAGCCTTACTCATAAATAGGATTGCTCATGCTATAGACATAATGAAAACCGTGCTGACAGTAAAAAAGACGTACCTTGTTAAGAAATAAGGTAAGCAGGGGCAAGGAGTTGCGTCCCTGTGCCTCTCCCACCAGCTGAGAGAAGCGCTCCACTGTCATTGTCTCAGGTAAAGTCCAGAAGGAGGTGTGATGTGTTGGACAGTCAGATGGGAGTGACAACATCTGCCCAGGATCCCCATAGAGGACCTTCATCAGAGGGCTCCCAGTAAGCCTGTCATCAGCACTGATTCTCTGCTGGGCTTCAGCCAGCTTCCTGCCCAGATTCTGAGAAAGTTTTTGAAGGTGCAATAAGTACGATTGTTACTATTCCATAACACAATAATGGCCATAATATATCTACATGGGTTAAATACCTGTTGTGTCAAAAATGTAAATGACCACGCAGTATAGTTATTACTTTACAGGTGATATATTACATTTTCATTATGCTGTTTCTGAAAACCCTTTTCACAGTCCTGCTATTGTTCATGCTGGCTCACTGGAAAGACTCTGCTACACTTAAATGGAACAGAACCTTCATGAATGTCATTAGTAACACCTGTGTTTACCTGCTGTTCACTGTCAAAATGGCTGCTGTGGAAAAGGGCCATTGAATTTCTCTATGTAGCTAACCGACTCATCTCTTGAGTGAAAATGTGACTTTATTAATGTCAGCTACAGGCCACCATAATCTGTTCTAGAGACCTATCGTTTTTTTTTTTTGTTTTGTGATCGCAGATTACTTAATGCTCATTCAAGAAAAACATCTTATTAATGTTAAAACATTAAATCCACTGTGATTTAAAAATGTTTGTATTCATCACCTTAAGTACAGGGTTAATTGCAGAATCACAGACTAGCTTCTCCCACTGTTCCCGTCCACGTCTGGAGGACAGATCAGGTCTTTGGTGGCGGACACCTTAATTTACATTAAAAGGATTTTTGTCACATGTTGTTACACAAAGGAAACAGCTGGCTCAAAATCGTTTGAAAGGTAATATCATCACCTGCAGTAAACTCTATGCAGGCGTTGAGAATCAAATGAACAGTAACTGCTGTGTCGTCCATGTTCTGATTCAGCGTCCGGCCCAGCACTTCCATGTCTCTTTCAAGGTGTTTCCACAAAAAGTGCAGGACATCATATGGTCTGGGGTGAATCATGTCGCCAACTCCCTACGACACAAAAACAACACAGGTGTTTTATTATACAGTGTTATGTTACTAGGACCAGTGACATTAAAGGCAGATTTTGGTGGCGTCTCACTTGGTTATTGCTTATGGCGCCTTGTAGCATGGCGAGGTGTGTGAGCAGCCGAAGGATGCAGGACTGGGCAAGTGTCATCGGTCTATCAGGGGCATCAGACCTCTTCCCAGCCTCTCCTAAAATGTGCCCTGTCCGAGTTTGATCTGTGATCCTTTATGGACAAGAAGAAAGACTCAGATGAAATTCATGGAAGATACACAATTATTAGAGATGGTTATAGCACTGCATTGGTTGATAAGTTAATACCTGTCTTCTGCCCGTGTAAATCCAGTGACTGGCGAGTGATTTTGCCCACCAACTAGTACTCCACAGTCTGGGCAACGTGATATAGCCATTGGTCTACCACACTGTGGGAGAGTGCAGAAACATATAATGTTGTTTGACTTCATGTGGTTTAAGTGTTTGTTGTTTTTTCTCATTATGCTTAGTGTTAAGAAATTGTTGCTAGAAAATGATAAAAAAAAATCAACTCATACCTCTCCCACAAAACACAAATGGCCATTGATACAGTCTGTAAATGATAAAAAAAAAATGACATCCTCAAGCACTGTTTATTGACAAGAGATGACAGAGATATATCTTTAACATGGAACACATAACATTGCAATCCAAACCTTAATAATGTTCTCTACAAGTAAAATACTCACAGTACATCTGCCCTTTTCCCAACAGCTGTCTGACTTCACTTGTGTGATCATCGGGCATGGTTGGCAGGAAGGAGCGCTTGGAGGCAAGATAGAATAGATTGAATGTGCTACTTCCAAAGAAAATGGATTGGAGTATGAGGATGCATAAAGCAGTAGCAAAACCTAAATCATAGCACAACACAAAAAGTGTCTTACTGTGACATTCTGAGGCTGGAAGGCAATCTGGTAGAGAGGAACCAGTAAAGCATTTCCACTGAGCAGGACAGAGTCCACATGGACCAGCAGCTCCAGGAGGGTGGATCTCTGAGCTGAAAGATTCTGGCTGATGTGGAGAGGGGAGTCCAGTCCGCCTATCTGATTGGATATGAGCGCAGTGCAGAACCCCCTGAATTCAGCTGGTATGTTTTTGAGGACATCTTCTAGTCTTACAGACTCCTGTATAGCACGTCACAAAGAAAAAGTTAAAATTACAACCAGTTGGAGTCAATATTCATGTCGGTATCTGATCAATATGACACAATGGAAACTAGATGTTAAATATGGTGACCTGTGGGGAGGGCTGCATGTGGAGGTGTGGTGACCTAAAACGGATGGTGACTTGTCTGAACAAGGCCAGGGGGAGCAGCACCTTAGAGCTTCTCTGCTTCTACAGAAAAAAGAAAGAAACAAAAGAACAATGGAGACATGAAATAGGAATGCAGTGAATCTGTAAAAAAACATGGGTGCACAATGGTAAAATTTGTTTGCAAATGTTTGCTAAGTAATTCAAAGCCAGGGATAAAAATGATTTGTTGTAAATGTCTTTGAATTGACTTTAGTTAATTTACATAAAAATCCCATTCATTAAGTTACATTTTTTCCACACATGCACATCATTGTAAATATATTTTTCTTAATGTTGCCATCTTATTTAATATGCTAAATGAACTAACTGTCTCATTAGAATACGCTTTACTTGTCTCTCTCACCTGTAGTTCCGCCACGAGAGTGTCTGATCTGTTTTCCAGAAGAACCTCAGCCACATCATCTCTCAGAGCCTGGTAGGACGGCCCGAGGCACAGAAACTGGTCCACCTCGGCTGGCATCATCCTCTTTGAGAAAAAATATTTTGGTGAGTTTACTTTTATGGAAAACACAGTTCTAAGTATTTCTTTTCAGTTATTAGCATCTGCTTAGTCAGGAATGCCTTGCAGATCAAAGAGAGATATTTATCAGCGAATAATGTTAAGGTAATGGTGCAATGCAATTCCAATTCTGGATTTACATTTATTTCAACCATATTTTAAGCAACAATTTATGCATTCAAATGATCCAGATGGCTGTACCTGAAGACGTAGGACCTCTGGAGGGAAGACCCAGCTCCAGGCAGGACTGTTCATCAGGCCCGTGATGCAGTCCCTGCCAGCCTGCCTTTGGAGGGCTCTCAGCAGGTACACCCTGTGCCAGTCGTTTCGACAGTATTCACACACTGCCTTTACCTGCTGCAGATACCGACCAGCCTCTATTTCTCCATGTGTGCCAGCATTTGCTAAAAAAAAAAAAAAGTAGGGATATGATTATTCACTTCCCCATTTTATCAAACTGCCCCTGATGGAACTGCAGTCAGAACAATGCTGCATATCTGATTTTTTAAGGAGTGTACATTGATGTGGCATTGCAAGGAATCACTTGCTACAAGCTGTGTAATGAAGCTCGATTGTGGTTAAAACAAAGTTCATTAATGCACACCTTGGATCATGGTTTTCTCCAAAAGACGGGCAGCAGTGGCCAGACACAGCCGTAGCCTGGCTATATTTAGCAGAAACTCTGCTGGGTCTTCATGCTTGTCTGGAGTCTGTTTCCTGGCTAGCCTGCTCAAGAAACAAACGTCCGCTTGCAGTCTCCTCTGCTGCTCCCTGCTCTGCTCCACTTCTCTCACCTCTGAGCACAGCAGACAGTCCTGAACCAAAACCAGCATATGATCAATGAACAGCAATAGCCCTCATGGCTGGGCAGGCAAAGAAAAGACTAAAACTTTATCAACAGAGAATCCAAGGAAAAAGATGTTGAGACCATGTAGCACCATAGATGGTGCCACAATTTTGCAGGTTATCACTTTAAACATGATAACTTTGCATGAAAAGCCAACAAAAGGCTAACAAAAGGCTAAAGGCTAACAAAAGTTAAGTTAGTGTCTGTTACCTGGAAACAGTTGACAAAGAGCAGGTAGAGTTCAGTGCGGTCTTCTCTGTCTAGGACATTCTCCTCCAGATTCTTCAGGTAGTTTTTGATGTGAACCTTCACCTGGTCAAAACTGATAAATATATTATTGTTAAGAGTATATGCAATTTCAGCAAAAGTTTGTATTTCTGTTTGTTTTATGTGATTCATGTTTGTACTTGTATTGCAGCAGGAGTTTAGGGAGTACGGATCGCACTACAGGACTGTTGTCCACACACTCTAGGAAGGGAGTGAGCTCTCTGGTCCTGTATAGATCTCCTAAATGACACACAAATCAATGAATGAATGTCTTGGCATTAGCTATAACAATGCACTAAGCAGTTTTACCTCCTCCACTGACCATGAGCAGAGATGAGTAAGGAGAAGAGCAGCTCCACCACCCCCTCTCCTGGCTGCTCGCCCTCAGACAGACAGAACCTGGACACCACCTCCAGGAAGAAGGAGTTACAGCAGCTTCTGATATCTGCTTGCTGCTGAAGCGCTGTCCTGATGGACAAGAATCAAAGTGTTTTTGGAGCGGGGAAAACTGGGATTAAAATATTTGTTAATGGCAATGAACAATTCAGCAAAGGACAGTTTTTCTGAACTCACTTGGCAGTGTGAGAAACAGCTGGCGTGAAGTTGGGTGGCAAGTCTGCCCTACATTTAGGGCAAGAACGTCTATCCGTCTGAATGCATTGCTGGAGGCAGGGCAAACAAAAGATATGCTCGCAGGGCAGGACAGACGGCTCTTTGACCTCAAGCAGGCAAACTGGGCAAGTAATGCCATACCTTTGGAAAAAACAGTTAAAAGTAAATTATATCATTGTAAAATATGTACTTGTCCAACAAAAGAGATTATTGGTATCTGTAATCAAAAACATAGTCTTAGTGATCATCTGAGCATTTACACCACGAAAAAGCCACCTTGACAAGTTGTTTAATGTAGTGCTTACTGACTCTTAAAATAATTTTTCTCAGAAGAAGAGAATGATATTTTCACTTATTTCTAATGCAATTCAACTTAGAACTGTAAAATTATGTTGGAAAAAAGTGGAATTATCTGATTTTTCTGTGGAATTTTTCACTTGTTCTAAGAAAAAAATTGTGTGTTAGAGTTGATACAGATGTTCCCATAACTTAACGTCTGAATTTTACATATGTTGAAAGGCATCGTCAGACCTTAGTTCCCTGCTGACACACTCTGCATGGTAAGAGTTGAGAATGCGAATCAGCTGCTGTAGTGTGTCCACACTCCTCATGTCAGGTGAGTCCTGCATCATCTTGGAGAGACAGAGGAAATTTAACTCAAAACACATTTCCTCAGGCAACACTGACTCTCCTCAAATCTCCCACCACTGCCCACACTTTATTTTTCTGTTATATTTTCATTGATCAAAGTGTATAATAATGTATTATTATCCTTTACAGTGCTTTTGCTCTTTACTGTACCTTACCTGCTTTTACTGAAAGTCTTTTCTTGATCAAAGGATTATTTTGCGCACACTGCACTTAACTTATAAAGTTGCTTCAATCGTAACATGAAATTACTGACCCTAAGTATCACCTCTAACCATTTTACTTACATTTTGGAGAAGGTTGCAGTGTTTTAGAGCCAGTTCTTTCAATTTGGAGTCTCTCTGTTTAACCTCATACATGACATGCTGGATGAAAGCTGCTATGACCAGCATCCCACGCCACAGTGACCTGAAAGGAATGTGAGCTTATGAGTAAAATTTGAAACACACAAACTCTCAGCTCTTTGTTAGCTTAAAAAGAGTTCTCAAAATCTTCTAGTTTAAATCTAAACCTCTAAATCAGTCAAAGTGTCTAAATTATATTCATTTTCAGTCCCCACCTGATGGAGTTCAAATGTTGCAGACAACCAGGGCTACAGAGGATACTGTACTTCTGGCCAAAGGCTCTATCTAGACATGGCTGCAGGAATTCCACTCTGCGCACAAAGGACTCACACTCTTGCAGTGACGTCACAGTCAGCAACTTGGTCCTCTCAACACAGATACCAAGTGCTAAAATGTCCTCAGCCTGTCAAAAATACAAGATATCAGTATGCATTGCCCAGTGCTCAATCACTCAATTGTAAATAAAATCTTATCATTTATGCATAGGACATCTGGGGAAAGTAGCCTGCAAAATTATATTTCTGTGAAAGACACGTACATAACGTAACAACTTTATTAAAGAATACAATTTTATCAGGTCTAATGAAGATCCACAGAAGATCAAAATGTCTTCTTCTTTAATAAAAGTGTACATACCCTTTATTTTTCTACAGATGCATGCATTAGGCACAAATATAGAGCTCAGAGGTTTCAAACAAAGCCAAAATGATACTGGCCTTGATTCCATTCATTGTCAAAGAATAGTGATCCTCACCATTTCCGTGGACTTTGTCTTTGATCCCTGATGTAAGACATCAGTGGCTAGCTGGGGCTGCAGCCGCAGTATGTGGCAGAGAGTGTCCAGTCTGGGGGCATACTGTTTGACAGCAACCATGACCCAGGCAGGAGAGAGGTCAGGGTCTGTACCCATGGACTGCTGAAGCTCAGACACACAGCCCATCAATGCCTTGGAGAACACCTGTGTTTGACAAATGGAGTGAAATGTTAAAGTCAAGACTATTTGTCTGTTTCTACACTTTGCTTTACCTAAATGTGTAATTCATATTATCTATACCCTCAGCTCATCCTTTGACTTGATTTTCAAAGAGAGCAGCAGGAAGTCTTGTAGGTAGCGCTGGCCATACTCCAGTCGCTCCTCTTTTGAAAGCTTCTTTAAGTAGTTGCCCAGTCTGCTGTTGTTGAATGTGCTCACAAACTGGAGAATCCTCTCTGTTCCGTCTTCCCTTGTCACTGAGGAACATTAAATTGAAAGAGACACGGGGCCAGTTGCACAATTTAAGTTGTTATGTGACCTTTTCATGAGTGTATGACTAAAGTCATTCAAAGTAATAAGTCCAAGGCAAACCTGGAATGAATTCAGATTCTTCCCATAGGCTCTGGAGGTACATTTTGATGAGCCAGCAGAATGGGGCAGTGCAGGGTTGCACCTCACCATCAAGCATGAAGAAATGTTGCACCAGCACCTCCTGGTCTAACACACTAGAAATTGGAGGCACAATAAGAAAATCACACCAATTGCCAATTAATACTGAGTTTGCCATTGGTAAATAATTACAACAGAAGTGATCCCGAGTACCTTGAGTTTTGAGGCAGTGTCAGGTCTAAAATCTGTGTGTCTGCCAGAATGTCCAACCACAGTTCAGCCAGGCCCTGGCTGAGCCTGGCACCAAAAAGCAGATCCAGATTGGAATACCTGTCTAGAACTTCCACCATGCCAGCCAAGACTGGAGTTACGGTGGACTGAAGACAGCGCCACAGGGTATGTCTGGCAGATAAAGACAAGACAGAGAGCTATACTATCAAATCCCTGACCATTACATTTCAAAAAATATTCTACCATGAGGATTAGTGTCAGGATTCCATTGTAAGAAAAAAGACTATTCTCTCTAAATTAAGCTAATTATATGTCAAAGGTTTTCAGAAGTTTAATATCACATTGATAGGCATTGTAGATTTTACCTTAGAGTGCCCCCCTCCTGTAGAGCCTGGCGTTTCTTGGCTTCTCTGCTCACCCACTCTCCAGGAGAGCACAGCCTCTCTTCTCTCTGTGCCAATGCAGCTGCCAGTCTACTTAGCAACACCTCCTGGAAGCGAGCTTTAAAAGGGTTCATCAACATCAACATGTGAGTTCATATTAGTGTGCAAGGGGTAAATGCACGTATTTTAAAGGGGCATAAACTAATCTATGTATATGCCTCTTAACGACATCTATTGCAGCTAGTAAGAACTGCAACAACACTGAGTGAACTTAACTCCTTTGACACAAGTCGCTGGTACAGCTGATTATCGGTGATTCACACTAATGATGGCTGGTAATTGATAAAATTATTCAAGTTACAATAAACTTGGCTGGTTTAAGCTGGTTTATTAAGACAGAAATGTAACAGAGATGTCTACTGAAGACATATGACATATCACAATGCAAAACACTGATAAAAATACTGCTTTAACATTTGTTTGTTTGTTTCACAGCTGAAATGCAGAGCAATTTCCTTGCTTCCAGCAGGCTTCCATAATGGAGTAGTTTAAAGTGTGAGCTTTTATTAAGGGTCTAGGACAATCATTTTTTAGCTAAGCATACCAGTGGTATTGTTACTGCTCTTGAAATTGAAATTTTACATTTATAGTTATTTCTGAATTGAAATCAAGAAGATATGATTTGGCCAGTCCTGTGTATTAACTCCTCATAGATGTGTGTGTGTGTGTGTGTGTGTGTGTGTATGTGAATCTGTTTTAATGTTTTGACCCAGTGCTAGTACATAGGGAATATGTATAATGGCCATCTCAGTGAATTGGTGAGAGACACACATGTG
>OMLF01022278.1:6236-18027 GCA_900302615.1 Holocentrus rufus | reverse complement strand
ATGTGAATCTCTAAATACAATGTATTGATTATATGTGTTACATTCTGCATTTGTGATGCATGGGTCTGCTCTGAGTCGATCTGAATCTGCCCGCATTAACAACTCATCCTCAACTGCCTGACATTGCAGTTATTTTAATAAAACACAAACCCACATCTACATGAGCATATTCCTGGGAGGAATGCAGGAAAATAAGTTAATTGAGCAAAGAATATTGCTCTATATATACTTTAAATTGTTATTATTTTAATCTTTTCAGCCAACAACCATCCACAATTATTTAACGTTAATGTTTGTTTTAGTCACTCATTATCCTGAGCCCACAGTTTATCAAAGGGACGTGTGGGTCATGGGTCAATCTGCGCATCACTATTCTGTATGTATGACCACACCTTTTTGTAGGCATGCCTTAAGATTTGGGTTCGACCTTTAGTGTGTCACTGCCCATGAAAGACTGAAAACCCCTGCTCTAGTTACATGAGAATCATAATCACTATTAGATAACCCTACATATTTACCTCCTATGTGACCTTGACCTATTCCCAGAAGAGTCAAAAGTATGTGCATCCGTTGCATGCTCCTCACTGTCTGGTCATTGGGGTCCCTCAGCAAACCCACAGCTTTTTGGATGCATGACCTCACCAAGGATAGGCTGTGGAGGTGGGCTGTCTCTGCCTAGAAGATGACAGTTGGAAGATTACATATAAAAATCTTCATTTTCTGTTATTTTAATATATAAACAACTATATACATAATACAGGTTTATTTACCTTTGGAGTCACATTTGTATCCACTTCAGAGTCTATTTGTTTCTTCTCTGCTTCCATTTGTTCCACTGAAGACCAAGAAATATTTTTTATGTTACAGAAAAAACTAGGAGCCTTAAAAGCATTGAAAATACATTCACTCACTGACATTTGCAATATACAACACGTGGAGTCACTGCACAAGGGATCTACAATTTTTACCTGACAGTGCAGGGCAGAGTAGGTTGCTAATGAGAGTTCCACAGAAAACTGACAGATTCAGGCTCATGTCCTCCGTATCTCGGAGGTCATCAATATGTACAGAATGCCAGACGCCTTCAACACACAACAAAAAAACATGTATTTAATTTTTTTTAATTCATGTGTAATACTGTACACAAGTCATTACAAACTCATCAATCATTAGAAATTAACCTTGTCCCACTCAATGCTCACCTCCTTGGAAACCAATGTATTGACATCGACTTGGGATCCTGGAAAGCTTGGCAATGAAAACCACACAACAGGCTGGATCATCAAGTGACATCAGGTAATTCATGGTGCAGTATCTGGATACAAATAGAATCACAAACCCTCATAAAATACCCATGATTACCCTGTTCTGTATTTGCATGTAAAAACTGCATATGTGTTTGGCATCCTGACAATGAGCCCTACTTTGCTGAAGCTATGAGCTCATCACTGCAGTGGGATTCATCTAGGTCCATCTGAATTAACATAATGTGAAGAGAGGGACTAGTATCTTGAAGGAAGCCCCTGAAACATGTAATGAGAAAGTGAGACAGAGATTAAAAGCAAAAAACAAACAAAAAAAAAAAACAGTAAAGCCATGCTAATGTGACGTGATTACAAACAGAGGAAGTGTACCTCATCTTGCTGCAGAAGGAGAACTCAGTATCAAACTGGTGGAGGGACAGCAGGAGGATCTTATCTGTATGTAGGCCCAGACACTGAGCAACTACCCTAATATCTGATCTAGTTAGCAAGCTGGAGAATGTGGTCACCTTGGCAAAAACAGAGAGGATATAATTCAGTCAACAAAAGGTGGAGAAACCCAAATAACATCTGACCTATGGTTCATTGCCTACCTCTAGAAACTTGCTGGACCCCTGCATATTCAGGTGATTTTCCAAGAAATCTCTGAGTGAGTGATGATGCTGGTGCTGGAAATACATCATCTGAAGTCTCTCTCTCTCCTGGTTTGCTAAGTCTGAATCCTTTAGCCTCAACACAGCATCAGGGGTGGTGCAGCTCAACAAGAAACATTTGGATAATTCAAAGACCTCTTCCTCATTTTTATGAGCAGACACAAAATTGTTTTCTGTCTCCACCTTGTCTTTGTCCGAATCTGGGAATGATGGCACTCCTGTGTCATCATCAGTAGAGACATCAATCATTTCCATTGATGCACCTTTTTGGTCTTCTCCATCATTCTCTATATCCATTGCATCATTCACTTTATGAGCATCTTCATCAACTTCCTTTCCAGGTCTGTTAGAAGTTGACTCCAGTGTTTCATTTGGTTCAACTTCCATTGGTGACTCATCTTTTTCACTCTCTTGCTGTTGCCTTTCTGAATTGTCCCCTATATTTTGTGCTCTCCATTCGAGTGCCTGTAACAAAGCACTAGCGCAGGCATCTCCATGGAATCCAATGAATATGTCTGACAGTTTGAAGTCCTTTGTGGCCGTACCGGAGAATTCCTTCACCCACTCCTTGAGTTTGTCCAGAACCCTGCACTGCCATGGTGTCAGATCTGTACTCCTGTCTACCCTGTGTTTTTCAAGCCTATTGATGAGGGGCACTGGAAAGTGTTCATAGACCTTCTTCTGGTCTTCCACTACCACTAGTCTGAAATTCATGTGGACACGACACTTGACTCTGTGGGAGCCAAGACCAAGATCAACATACTGCTGCTTACTGAGGTAAACATAGTACTGGTTCAAGGCATCATACAGACTTTCATAAAGATTCTGCATGTTCAGGAGGATGACAGTGCGCCCAGTCTCCATGCACGTTTTCACCCGGTTCACATTCCGGCAGATTTGGGCATATTCCTGATCCTTTGGGAATCCTGAACCAAACACAATTTCAGGGTGAGGATGGTCTCCTTTGGCAAAGATTTGTTGCTGAAGGATATAGAGAGCAGCATTGTTAGTGGTGAGCAAAAGGAGGTAACGGCTCTCTTGACTGTTGTCACGATCAAGATTCTTTTTAACCATTTGCAGGGTGCTTGGCCGGGGAATTTCTGTGAGGTTTTGGGACACTTCTTGGAAGAATATGACAGGGTCAAAGCCTTCTGGCTGCCCACTGAAGTTACGCAAGATAGCCTCTATCAGCTCTCTGTCATCTGGCTCTTGTTGCGAGGATTTGACTGTAGCAAAAAGCATTTTCACTAAGCTGTAATAATCCCTGAGACCAAAGAACTGATTCTTTGCTGTCTGGTTGCAGATCTCCAAGAAAGCCTTAGCCAAATGTGGGAAGAGGTGTTTAATTTTCAGAAGAACTGGGGTGGAGGATGAACAAATTCCTTTGGCAGTTTCCACCAGTTCATTCTCACTTGGATCCCATCTGGAAACAAATATTCCTCTATTCATCTTTGCTGGGTCAAGAGCCCAGTTGGAGATACCAACAAAGCCAACCTTCATGTGGGGATCTGGCTTGTCGTTGTCAATGCAACCATCTTCCAACAAGGGATGAAGGGTCTTCAAGGGCATTTGTGGGGAATCTTCTGCAAGACCTATCTCATCAAGCACAACCACTGACACATACTCATCCATGTTTTTGTCCTTCTGAAAACGGGCGCAGTTCCTAAATGTCCCTATGATGCCGTCGGGACTTGAGTGAGGACTGCACTGGAAGGAGACCATATGAACTTGTTTGAGCTCCTTGAACAGTTGACAGTGGGAGTTCTGGCCCTGCATGGAATCAGCAACAACTGTCTTAGCAAGTGATTTTGAGCTGCCTGGCTTGCCAACCAGAAAGAGTGGGATCCTGAGTTCAATGCAAATCACCATGAGAAACACATTCTCTTTGAGGGCAACATTTTTGGCTATGGTCTCCCTTGTCTGTATGTTCTGAAGAAAGAAGTCTTGACAGGATGAAATCTCTTCTTGCAAAGCTTCTGCTGAGCGAAGGTTGTCTGGAAAGTGCCTACAGATTGCAGAGAGGTACTCTTTCTTTGACACCAGAGAAGGGTAGTAGCAGACTCCCACTGCAAGAGCCAAGCACTTCAGCATCCATTCAATCTCACTGAGGTCACAGCAAATGGGAAAGAAGACACTTCTATGCTGGTAAAACCAAACTAGTACTTTCATAGATCTCTCCACATCTCTGAGGCTCACAAAGCTGCACTCATCCTTTCGACTTCGCATATATTTCTGAGAGGCTGCGAGCACCTGTGAAATGATGTCTTTGCAATTCCCTGGCAAATGACAGTTGTCAATTGTCTTCTGGACTATCTGTTTGATGTATGAAAACTCAGTTGAATCACTTAACTGACCAAAATCCCAAACCAAGGAAGCCATGCTTGGAGGCAGAGGATGAACTCTGTACACAAGTTGCCTCAACGGGACTTTGCCAAGACGGTCGCCTGTCTCCTCTGCCTTCACTCTGTACCCCAAACCTGCACGTTCCAAACGTTCCACCATTTCAGGTGAATGTTTCCGGTAAGGGTTGCAAGCAGCTATTATCTTCAAGCAGCTGTCTGCCCTCAGTGGATCACCTTTCACTGTTTGATCACATAGGATTTCTTTAATGGCAAAAATGGCCTCTGTGGTGTTGGCCTCATCAAAGAATAAAATGGTGTCTAGTTTGTGTGTTCTGTGGTTGTTCTCAGCAAGTATCTCTGCCTCCCTCACTTTTCTGTAGATCATCTCGGCTGTAGTTCCACCATGAACTTTGACAAGTATCATATTCTGTACCTGTCTTTCCTCCCTCTGCAAATCACAAAGAAAGCGGACTAATCGAGTCTTTCCACAGCCAGTCTCTCCCATGATGACCACTGGAATTCCACACCGAAATCTCATGTGAATGGCTAACATCTTCATCACATTGTCAGCAGTGAGCTCATATGTTGGGTCTGGATCAAAATCTCTGTCCATCATTCCTTTCATAGCACCAACAACACATGAAATCCTCTTGATTTTGTCTGGTCGGCACAGCTGATCAAAGTCTTCAGTGAGAGAGATTTTTTGGCGCTCCAAACCTTCAAAAAGTTTGTGTGTCATCACATCTTCTATCAGGACCTTACGGTTATGTGGGTCAACTGCATTGAGTTTTCTTCCCATCAAACGTTTCTCCACATGAAACCCAAGGAAAGACATTGAGGATCGGTCTGCATTAAAGAAAATGTATGGATGAGACTCACTTTCCCAATGCTTTCGAATTGTCAGACAGGCTAGTGGGTCATCCTCTTGGCTACTATCAAAGTGCAACAAGGGGCTTTCATCAGATGTGTTCATAGATGGTGAAGCAAAATCTCGAGCCATCAGAATCATGAACTTCACAATGAATCCCTTGAAACCAGGCAGATGGTCAGCAAGAAAATCTGGATCACAGAAAATGGAGTTCTCACAGTCTTTCAGCTGCACATTGAGAAACCAAGAGAAGTTCTTCAACTCAGCCCAAGATGGATCTTGCATTCCACAGTTTGACAGGAAGTGGATGAGACAATCAATAGGATCCCCCACTTTGGAACCTTCCTGGTACTTAAATTGATCCAGGTTTTCATTCCTGTTGAACAGCTTTAAGAACTGATATGGTCTCTGTATTGCCTCACTGCCAAATTCCTGCTCATCCATGAGTGGGTCTAAGGTCTTCCTTATCCGTAACCCTCGATGATCCAACAGCAACTGTTTCACCTCTTTTGGAGGTCTACAGTGGATAGTTGGCAGAATGTCAAGAAGACCATTATTCATCTGTGTAAACAAATCAAACACACACAAATTAAGTCAAAAATTGTCTTCTACTCTGTCTCAGCACACACGTCATCAATATGACATCTCTAAAATGGCATGTCTACCTTTTCTGTTTGGCTTTGAGGAGATATGCATGGTCTCAGGACTTCAACAGTGACCAAGTGAGCTACATTTCTTCTCCACAGTATTCCCTGGCTGTCACTCAAACAGCCCAAAACTAACAGATGAAATAGGAGCTCCTCAAGACCAGAGTGAACCTAAAAGTTGTCAAATAAACAAAAGAAGAAAAAAAAAGATTATTCTCAAATACAACCAAAAGCAGAACCCATTGTACATGCAGAGGTACAGTAAATGACTTATGTTTCAATATTTTGAAATCCACTGCAACAGACTTACTCCAGCAATGTCGATGTGAAGGAGCACAGGATCCTGCTCTCTCAAAGGTGCCAGTCTTTCTGATAGTGTTTGAATGAAAGAGTCCACATCAACCTTTGGTTCAATCAACCTGATCCTAATATGTTTTGCCCTGGGAGATTTCTGCTGGAACTTCTCAAACAAACGGTCAATATAAAGGGATTTCCCTATGGAGAGAAATAATATGAAATGTTATGACAGTTATGGAAAAGTAATGTCTGCCTTATTTCAATCAAAATATGTGATTTAAAATGTCTTAAAAATGTGTTAAAATGTCTGGTAATAATTTCAACACACGGATAAAGACTAAAAACTAAAATGTCAAAACATGCCCAAACTTTATATTTTAGTAAGCAACAAAGTGATAACACTTAAAAACAATAGGGTTTGACTTTAAGACTGATATTGATTCTGTTTTTTTTAACTGAGGCTACTGATGACCAATTTTTGTGCCAAAATTCAATATCTTTAAATTTGACAATGACTATGCAAAAAAAAATATATTTACACTATTACAAGAGTAAATCTCACTTTGATTAAATGTTTTAATAAACAAAATGAATAAAGATAATACTGCAAATGCAAAATAAAAAAAAGTCAGTATAATGTTGACCAATATTATCTTTTTTAAAAAGAGCTAGAGAGTAACTTCTTTAATGAGGGTAAACTGGTCTAGCCCTATACAACACTATGCTATTCTGTACAACTTACTATATTGTGTGTTTATTGATGTTTTATTGAAGTTTACTCTTACCAACTGCAGGGCGTTTAGATGACACCACCCAGACTGACAGTTGCTCTGGAGAAATCAGTGAGCATGGGGCAGTAAAGTGGTGGTGGAGATATTTCCTTGCAGTCTCTCCTGTCACACCCACTCCTGCTTGTACCTTGAAGTTGCTGAAGAAAGAGGGCACATATCTGTGCTGGTGCACAACGGGACTGATTATCACCAAACGATAATCAAGGCTGGCACTTTTCTCAAGGCTGTCAAACAGATCCCCAAGGGCCACACTGACATCATAACCCAAAAGCCCTGGATTTATCAGAGAATAGATTCTCTTCTGGCCTTCTTTGGACCCTCGGCCCAGGGCTTGACGAAGAAAGATCTCTACCTCCTCTTCTGTTGTTCCCTCTCTGCAGATAAGCACCTCATCTGTAGATGGTAGAGGTTGTTCTGGGCTTTCCATGTAAAATGACAGGACGGTCGTGAAAACCTCTGCAGCGGAACAAAGAACGAGGTTGGGCTTTCCCTCCTGGAGGGCAGGTGGCAGCCTCCTCACCACATGCTGTTGGTTCATGTTGGAAAGATGTGAGAGGAAGTGGGCCAGAGTTGATATGTCCAAGTACTGGTTGAGGTACTGCGGCATGTTATCTTTGAATCGCCTCCAAAGGTCTTCAAGACTATCCTCAGCGTCTTTCCCAATCACATCAACATGAGTCAGTGGTGAGCAATCAACGTCATCATCATATTCCACAACACTGTCATCTTCATCCTCTGAGGAAAACTGAATTAAATTCTCAGCTTCCTCCATGTCTACTTCAGACTGTCTTGGCCAAGCTAATGCTGCATCCACAGAGGGTTCGTAATCTTGATCATCAAAGTCATCCTCGTCACTTTCCAGTACATTATGCTGAGACTGTGACTTTAAGGTCATACCTACTGTCTTTGCATAGGCAACTCTGATATCAGCCAGGGTGCACTGGGGCTTTATGGGAAAAAGTAAATGCCATAACTGTTGAGGAACTGAGGCCTGACGTTGACACACACTGTGTATCCAGTGGCACAGGTACACCATCTGCTCAGAGTTGTAGTAGTTCAACACGTTGAAGTGGGAGCGCTTCTCATTGATAAAGGAACACCACTCCTTATGACAGATATCCATGGAGTGACCCAACTTTTGTAGCTGCTCAGTCACCTCCCCATAGTAAAGTATATCTTTACCCCTCAGGGATAAGAATGTCACTTGAATGCTTGGCTGCTGCTCTGGGCAGCACTGAACCTGACCATGCCATTCCCTGAAAAGCATGTTGCCTGATGTTTGCATTTGAAGGAGGATAGTGGCCACTCTCTGAACTCCTTCAAAAACCTACAGTATATGGATGGGGAAGGATTCATACAGTTAATGTCAACAATCATCTAAACTGTACACACTGGACTTAATTTTAAAATTGATTAAATTTGAAATTGATGTTACAAAATGTCACTGACCTGTGTGAACCTATTAACTTGCTCTCTGCCATGGTCTCCTTTGGATGACATTAGCATGAGTTTGTTCTGCAGCTCCAACAGGTCCTCAAGTGTGTAGCTCTTCTCTTCTTGGCCCCTTTTCACTTTGACCAGCAGGAGGCTTTGTAAACTTCTCTGCAAAGGAGTGAAAAACAGAAACTGAATGCATCACCAACAGGAAAAAAATAACTGATAAGAATTGTGTTGCACTATAATTTAATGGTTGATTCTGACTGCAAATCTCATCAACTCCACTAACCTTCTCTGTGTTTTCTTTAGACCATCCTATGTGATAAACCCCTTGGGCATTGATGGAAGAAGCCAGGGAGAGAGAGGACTGTTCCACAGAACCATGGGTCTCCTTCAGTCCCTTCAGCCAGCTCAGCAACCGAGTAGAATCTCTCTGTATAGTGAAACCAGTGCCATTTTTGTCACTTTGCCAAAGCAGCAGTGGTTTATATGCTACATTCATAGATACCAAAAATAGATACCAATTTATCCGGTAGTTTCTCATCTCTGTTTTGGGTATCCCACACCTGCTTAGCACACTCCATGAACTCAACAAATCCAGCTCCAGGGGAGAGAGAGTAAAGCAAGGGGCCATAGCCCATCACTGCATCATGAAAGCAGGCCACTTGATCTATCTCTCTGTCATTCTCTCCAGCAGATATGGAGGCGAGGTCAACAAAGACTTTCACATCACTCATATCTGTTGAGGGAACATAAAAGTTACCGACAGGATAGACAAGAGTATTCTCTAAGATTAAAAGACAATATACTGTCAACAGCAGTTGATCAAATATCAAATCAAATATAATTTTGAATGAATAGCTAGACAAACATATTTTTTCGAAGTGCATTACTTTTGAGGTTCTTTTTGACCCAGCTGACTAGAGTATGGCTGTCTAGAAACTCTTCCAGACAGGCAACATGCTGCTTGTCCACTGTGGATAGTTGCTGCTTGGCATGTAGCAGGTGATCAGTGAGGGACCTCAAGGCCCTCTGCTTAAATGTGTCTCCTTCCTGTAAGATATAGGTACATTTATTTCAAGAATGTAATATACATTCACAAGAAAAGGGAATTTGCTGGAGAAAATGTGTGTTAGCTGAAAATATCTGAACGTGTTGAAAGACAAAAAAAACTGAAATGCTCGTTAATGTTTTCAGCGTTTACAATTTGATCATCAAATGTCACAGTTCACTCTCTGCTATTATTTTCAATTTTATGTCTAAAAACAAAGAATAAAAGTACTTTCTTTAAAATTACTCTGTCAGGATGTGAAAAGGAGTATTTTAAAGCTGGAGCTTTGGAAAGAATAGAAAAGGAATAGTAAAACAGAAATAATAATGAGAAATGTACATTGGACTTCTTTTTTGCTAACCCACTAACAAATAAACTCAATTCTATAATAAATATCAGAATTGTAATTTAATGTTTGATCATAACAATATTACCAGTTGGGTGAGACTGTGGATTTCACTGAAGTCCCCCGTAAGATGCATTTTTTCAGCAATTTTCAACATTGCACTGGCTGCAGCTGCTGCCTCGTGGAGCTGTCGATACTCCTGGATTTGACGGAGTCTTCGCTCCACCCAGTTGTTTTCAAGGTTCAATCCTTCTGACACACCAAATATCTCAGACATTAGATTCAGCTCCTTCTTCATTTGTTCCCCATCTCCCTGGTCTCCTGTGTCCACCAAAGCCTGGTCAAGCTCTTTGAAAGTGATGTCAGCATTAGCAATTCTGAGGCCCAGCTGACAGAAATCTTTCAGTAATGGTCTCCAGAGTGTGCTGTAGATCTGTGTTAGGGGTACTGGAACCGGCACTGTGCAGGGATACTCTCTTGAGGCCACAGTTTCAGCCTGCTTGACCCAAGAGGTGAGAATCAGGTTGCTCTGATGCAGAAAGTGCATTTCACTGGCCATTTTCAGGACATCTGGACTGGTGCTATACCAGAGGACCTGGCAAGGACCAGTCTGCCCCAGCTTCCCCTGGTCATCAAAGGGTTGAATCAACACCAGATTGTTCAGGTTTACAGACTGGATTTTTTCTCTATGTTGATCCTCAAGAGTGGAGATCTCAGCAACTGGTCAAATAGGAAATCAGTAATATAAAAAATGTTACTATAAACCCAGAACAATACAGAAGCAAACCCTTTGCAATTTTTTTTATTTCAGTTAGTAGTAAGGAAATTACTTATTTTTTAAGCCATTCTCACCTGTGATGCTTTCCGTAATCTTTGCTATCATCTTTATCAGTGTATCCATATGCTGCCTCTGCTGAAGGAAATATTCCATATCTTTCTCTCTCTGAGCCATAATATGTTCTGCATCAGCAGGGATGGTCTCCGACTTGGCATTTTTCTTAACTGTGAAAGACATTACAGAAAATTAATCAATACAGTGTTTTTCATTTAATAGGAAATTTAGTATAGTGGTCATGGAAAGCCAGCTCTCATGTTCATGCACGTGAATATACAAATAGAAGTGAAGGATCATACACTGGCGGTAAAGTTTCTTAAACTCCTCCTTATATTTGAGGGTGCTCTGCAGGTGGCCCAGCGTTACATGTCCTTGAAGCAGTGCCTCAACCAGGGATGCCAGTGTATTCTGACAGTGTTGGATAACCTCCCTCGCAGCATCATCCACCTGTATTTCTTTCCAATCAGCTGCAACAGAAACTGCATTTAAGATATTGTGAACACTTACAGCTTTTTATTACACTGTGCAGCACATATAACTTTAACAAATGAATGAGTTAAATACCATGAGAGAGAATGTGGTTGATAGCAGACTGTGGATCAAGGAGCTGGACCACACAGTTGTCTTCAAACCTTGCTGCTGACTCAACTACAATGGCGGACAGGATTGGGACAGGAAGATCCTTCACTTTGGAGGGGAGATTCCGCATCAGGTCCCCCTCTTCCCCTAACTGAAAACATGGGTCAATACAGTCAATTTTAATCAAGAGGGGTAACCATCTAGGAAAATCTGGACTGGGGAACTTGATGAAAAGAGCTCTCCTCCTATTGAAGAAACACTGTCAAGTGCCCTAAAGTGCCTTTAAACACATTAACAGTCAGCTGTTTCAGTGGTCAACAGTACAAGACTGCGGTTGCACTGGAAAGCCTAGGTGTGAGTTTAGATGCATATTGTAGCTTAAAAAAACATATAAAACTTTCTATAGTGACTAAGAGTGCACTCTTAAGATCAGTAGATAGCCCCTTCTTCATTAACATGTACCTGGCAGATGCTTTTGATAGCAGACTGACATAGTTCTTGGAAACAAGTCTGCACAGTAGGGTGGCTTTTCCTTATAGTCCCCATGGATGACTCATGGCAAACCAGCAATACTTTATCCAGACCATCAGCCTGTAAAGAAAAACAAAAAACTCAAGCATAACAGCATACTAAGTGTGTGTGTGTGTGTGTGTGTGTGTGTGTGTGTGTGTGTGTGTTTGTGT
>OMLF01022276.1:10221-22934 GCA_900302615.1 Holocentrus rufus | reverse complement strand
ACAATAGAAAGATAGATGATAGACGAGCACCACTGTTACTACTAGTACTGTTATGACTACTGCTGCTACCAGAGGTGGAGTATTTTAATTAATTGAAATGTGTATTTAACTACTTTTGTGTGTATTAGAATTTCCATTTGCCATTTGGCTGACTTTTCCAGGTGAATTTCCAGCCCGGGGCTGTCGCTGCACATCAGGTGGCCTTTGTTTTCTTTCTTTTCTTGTTTAAAAAAATGTTAAATCTCTCAGTGAGGTCAGTTGGTGTCTGAACCCAGAAAAAAAGTGTTGATTTGCAGTGACCCATTTAAAAGCAGGAGACAGATGCCATGTTGCACACAGGGAGAAACTCTGCCTGTTTGCCAGATTTCCTGCAGCAGATGGGTCAACAGTCTGTGTTGGCGTCGACAGAGAAACATACAAACAACAATGAGACCAGTAATCTTTTATGTAACACTTCATTTCTGGGTGTTTTCTTTCTATTTTTTATGTTTCTTACCATTGTATTTTTTTTAATTTGTGTGTGTTTTATAATGAGACAAATGTATACATCCATCTGTAAACCAGAACTCAGATTAGTGAAGGAGATGTGCACAGGTGAAGCACCAATGCATTTATATTGATACATTCATAAATTATGTTTGAGTTTTTATGTTGCATTTTAGAGTTAAACAACTGCAAGGCATTACATTAATCTGACAGTAGACTGGAGCACTTGGGGTCATTTAGAGCAGACTGTTGCATATTGAGTGTTTACTAAACAGTTGGATTTTTTTGTACTCTATTTTGGATTGCGACACATGCACACATCATAAACCTCATGTGCACAATACACACAAACCTGAGTTTAGGTCAGGGCAGTGAGGAGATGATCTGTGTACAGCAGATTGATCTTGGTGCTGCTCAATCAGAGCACACAAACTGGGTCAGACAACATTTACATGTGTAAGTATTAGTGCATGCATAAATTGTGCATGTGTGTTCATGTGTGGGTGAAGGTGACATGATCAGTGCAATAAGCATGCGCATCATGTTTACATGTGTCAGTGTGTTGGCTGGTTAACACACTCGTCCTAGTAATTCCCCAGACCCTGGAGTTTATTTTTTGATCTGAAACATTAACAGTAAACGTGGTTTTGGTGTCAGTCCCTCACATACAGGGAGAAATCCATCATAGAGCAACTATTCCACTACAAGAGCAGAAAATAGACCAGAATGCAATGCAGCAATGAGACAAGATGAGACGTTGTGTTTTGAGAGAGGGGAAAAAGGCATTCTGGGAGACCAAGTCACTGAGTGAAGAGGAAGCAGGCAGGACGAGAGAAAAATATTTTTCTTTTTCCATCCCTCTATGTTTATGTGTGATCAAGAAAGAGACCGTGTGTGTGTATTTCACTGCTATCTAATCAATGCATGTGTGTGGCTGTGTTCATGTGTCTATACATGTGTGTGTGTGTGTGTGTGCAAGTCCCCTCCCCCACCTGTGCTCTCATTAATTTCCATTTCCTCCACCTGAGGCAGTCTTATCACCCGCTATTTCCACTGTGTGTGTATGTGCATGCGTGCGCGCCCCCCCACCTCTGTTCTCCAGCTCGCCGTTCTTCTTCTCTGTCTGCTCCAGTCGTGCCTGTACCTCCTTCTTCTCCTCGTCCAGCAGCTCCATCTGCCTCTGCAGGGCCTCCAGCTCCTTCCTGACCGTGCTCTGCAGCAGCTCAGCCTCCAGGCTCTGCACCTAAAACACACACACACACACACACACACATGTAAGATTTAACACCATGTTGGTATCATTAAAGGCAATCAGTTTAAAATGTTCCAGCATCATTCTCTATCGCTAGAATATTCATTTGTCTACAAAATATTCTGCAAACCTATTCTTTGATAAATAAAAGCAAAATAAATAAAAAAATAAATAAATTGTTTGATAGATAGATAGACAGATAAAAACATCAGTGTGTGTCCTATATCTGGGTGACAGATTTTTCTGCCATGTAAACAATAACAAAGTGGGTGTGGAAGAATTCATTTGCTGATATGGAACCAGATTTTTTCAGTTCCTGGTGAAAAAATAAAATAAATAAAATAATGCAGGCTGGTAATTATGTGCAAACAAAGAAACCATCTGCATGAAACAAGGAAACAGCCACATCAAACTGAATGTGAGAGATGATCTGTAATGAATACAGATCAGTCACTGGAGCTGTCAAGCCCACCCAAATTCTCTCCTTGATCCACCAGCAGTTACTTTGATGGAGCACCGGAGACGCCTGTCAGCTACACACACACACACACACATACACACACACTGATGTGGGACTGACTCAGCAGACTCTAACTAATCTTCACTCCACTCACAGATGTTCATGTCCAGTGTGGACGTCTTTTCCCTCTTGAGACAAGAGCTAAATGCAGACAAAGACGTGTTGGTGTTGTGTGAGCAGCATCAGCCGAGCCAGCAGGATTTTGGGCGGACTGAACATTTTTGTTTTCGGTTTTTGTTTTGTAAAGGTGCATGGGTGCTCAAAATGACAGCTAATTTTATTTTTTCTACTGATATGATAGTCAAAATTCTGATTGAGTGCAGTAAGGGCATCTCCCACCTCCTTTTTTTGATTTTAATTGAAAAATAATTGGTGAAATCCGTCGTTATTTGTGTTTCAAAACTGGTTATAATTTGGAAAAGACTCCCAGCATGCCTCAGCCTAACAGGGCAGACACACTGATTGTCTGACCAGCAGCTTTGAGGTTCGCTGTGACTCCCTCTGAGTTTTCAGACCTTCTGCTGATGCTGCAGCCGCTCTTCCTCCAGGGTTTTGGTGATGGAGGCGACGTCCTCCAGAGCCTTCAGCAGCTGAATGCTGGGCTCAGCGCTCTGCAGCAGGAGCATGCTCTGCCTGTTGGCCTCCTTCTGCTTCACCAGCATCTGCAGGGGAGGAGGAAAGGAGGAGGAGGAGGAGGATGAAGGGATGCACAGGGGAGACAGGAAGAAAGAAGAGAGAGTGGAGGAGAGGAAATGTGGAGATGTGTGGGGAAAAGTGGACAAGGGGGAGAAGATGGGAAGACGAGGGAGAAGGAAAGAGACAGGAGAGAGGGAGGAGGGAGGGTGAAAGGAAGGAGGGATGAGAAGGAGGGATGAGAAGGAGGGAGGAGGGACGAAAAGATGGATGGATGAGGTCACGGTCGCTGAGTTCTGCATCTTCTCCTTGACTTTCACACACAACACATCCTCTCTCTCTGTGTTTATCGTCTTCCTTCAGGGTTTTGCACTTTTCAGGTCAACAGATTCTCACACACACACACACACACACACACATACATACACACACACACTTTAACTACTGACACAATGCAGGTCACTGTCTATCAGGGAGGAAAACTGCAAATTCACAACAATTTCCTTTACTTGGAGGACAATTAGTTAAGTCATCAGACTGTCAGACTTAACAGATTTGAATGGCTGATGAATGTACAGAGCAATATGATCTAAATAAAGTTTGTGCAATGGGTTTGAACTCGCAAATGAGTCACATGTTGATTTAAAACAGATTGGTTAAGATAAGCTTAGCCAAACCTTTTGCCATGGTTAAATACTTTCTATGCTGTTTCTAGTTGTGTCTCCTCCACCGAACCCTTTAATGCTGGGGAGATGCATTTCTCTCATTTTCCCTGCATGGAGCTCATTATTCACATTTTATGTAAGACATGCTAAATTCACAAAATCTCACAAGATGAGGCCTATACTGTGAGCGTACAGCATGTCAGAATTACAGTCTTAATTCTGAATTTCTCTCCTTTCTTGCACAATCGATGTCTCAAATGGATTCACCTGCTTCTTCACATTATAAAGTTTCAATGCAGGAGTGCCGAATATTGAAGCACTTCTGCATGCTGTCTCTGCATCAGCTTGTCTTCTGTTGTGATGGTTCATTCAAACACTGACAGAGGTGTGTTTCTAACATCTGTCCTTACCTCGTGTGCGTAAGTCTCAGCCTTGACTCTCAGGTTCTGCTCCAAGTCGAGCTGTTCCTTCATCCCCTCGTACTCCTGGGTGGCCATCATAGAGACTAGAGAGAGAGAGGGAGAGAGAGAGAGAGAGAGAGAGAGAGAGAGAGAATTTGAGAGAACTGACCAAAAGAGAAGCATCAGGCCAAATGTGAAAGCTGCAAACACACAGCACTGTACGTATGCAAATTTCTTTTAATTAAGATTACACATATAGTAAGGGCAAACTGAATAGTCACAACAACAACAACGATAATGTCTGAAGAGTGAATTATAATGAGGTTGAAACTCCATGAAACACCCTGAAGGCTCCCTGGAGAAACTGTTGTGAGACCGTTTTAATTCTGCTGTGACTCCTCTTTCAGCCCCAAACCGCTGTTTGAACCCCCCCTGCTGTGTTTTCCCGTGCGTGCGGCTCACCTCTGTTAAATCTCTTGATGGTTTTGCTCTGCTGCTCAACACTTTCACGAAGCTCCTTCATCTCTGCCTGATCTTTCTCCGCCTGCAAAACAGAAAAAAGAAACCGTCATCAAACACGGTCATGAGCTAAAAACTTCTCTTCAGGTTTACTCACACTGCTGTCTTCAGGTTATAAAGTTGAATAAATAAACACAAGCCCCTTTTGCCTGTTTTCCTACATATTCCTCACCTGTGCAGTGAGCTCCTCTATCCGTCTCTGCTGGTCGTGAATCTGACAGACAAACTCTTTTTTCTCCTCCAACAAGCCGTTCACCGTCTCCCGCAGCTCTGTCAAAAACACACAGAGAACATCTAAAACTTGTAGTAGATGTTATCACAAGGCTCTTTAAGGAAAAGTCCCTTTAACCTGCTGTTGATTTTGTGTGAATGTACCTTTAACCTGCTGTTGGTACTGTGTGAAGGTGTCAGGGCTGTTGTCCGGTGCCTCTGCGTCCTCCTCCAGGGCGATGCAGTCAGAGATGCTGGGCAGCAGTTCGTCCAAACACGGCCGAGACGACAGGCTCAGGTACTTCAACTTCCTGTTCTCACAGTTCAGCTGGAAGCCAAAGGTCATGGGGTCACAGGTAATGATGCTGCATTTTTGGAACTATAAAATCAACTCCCCTCCCTGCTTAACCACCACATGAAACAGTATTACAATGAGTAAAGCGTTTGGATATTGTATAAGTTTTGGAACATTTCATATATGGTTTATATCTGTTGCTGTTGTTATCACTATAATCATTATGTATTTATGTTATCATAATTATAATAATAGTAATATAATTTGTTATACGTTTGATATGAGAACCTTTAAAAATTCTAATATTTTTTAACACTGAAAAATCTATTTTAACTATTAAAACAAAATTTAAAATTTGACATCCCATTAGAACACTGGGAGAGTTCATGTGGTGATGTAGCTGTGCAGAGTCATCCTGACTCAACTGTTCAGCTAATCTATTCTCCTGCTAATGCCAGTAAGACCCTAGGCTAATCTTATAGCATTGATTAGCGTGTGTGTGTGTGTTTGTGTGTGTGTGTGTCACCTTTGTGGCCAAGGCCTCTGCATTTTCACGACACGACTTCTCAATCTCCAGCTGAGTCTGCAGAACACTCACCTCCTCAATCACCATCTGGGACACTGGAAGCAGGACACACACACACACACACACACACACACACACACCACAGTATTTGTTATAAATTTCCTGACATACATGTTTCCTAAATACAGCTCACCTCAACATTGTAAATCCCTTAAACATGTGCCTATGTTCAGCTTTAGAAAACGTATGGCTTGAAGAGCTGATAGCTGATGCACGCACATGCGCACACACACACACACACACACACACACACACACACACACAACAACAACACAATATGAGTGGCACATCTGGCCTTTTTAACATTCTTGCGTTTGCTTTGTTTCTTTATTAGGCAGCAGATAAAATATATAATCTCTGAAAGTTCTTGTGCAAGTCAGAAGGGAAAACATCTGAACATCTCCAAGTGCTGATGCTGATAAGAGACCCCCCCTCGTCTCACTCCTTCCCTCCCTCTCCCCTCCATCTCTCCATCTTCATTGAGCAGTTCAGTTTCATTGTGGTGACAGAGTGAGGCCAGGACTCATATTACAGCCTGCAGAAAGCCTCTGTTAACATCCCTAATCCATTACCAGGGTCTTCCCTGGTTGACGAACACTCCCAGATCTGATCAGATACGGCCCTGTGCCATGTTTCTGCCCTCAGCCTCTGCCAGAGAGACATTTTTGTTCCAAACAACGTCAGAAAACGTGTTTGGGGCTGGCATCATGTTTGATTTGTTAAGGCTGGAAAGCTGAATGCATGTTGACTGACATGTGGCCCTTGTTTTTTTATCTCACTGGGATTAGAATTTCTGCATCTCTTCTGTGTTCAGTCACTGCAATTAAAAATGTCAAAACAAAATTTATACCCAGCATTAAAGCGTAATCATCTAGTTTTGGGGAGAGCGTTTGAACATCAGCATACACATTGTACATTTGCTAACACCTGTGCTTTGCGTTTTTCACACTGCAAACATCAATTTGACTAATAACACGCTGCCTCATTTTGCACATGCAGACTGACTGTTAGGCTGCTGTAATCTCAAACCCTCCTGACTGCCTGCTCAGCAGACGGTCAGGTTTCATACAGATGACAGGCCAGCAGCTCAGTGGTCTGCTCTGGACTGGAATCCTGCTGCATAAACCCACTGTGGACTGAAACACTGGTACCAGTCATCCCAGTTCAAATACAGGCCTGTTACTGAGTGTTTTACGAGCGTCAGCACACTTCTAAGGACAAAGATTTTGACACTGTTTCCTGAGAAACCGAGAAAACAAAGAAGTCATTTCTGTGCAGCACTGTGCTTGGTCTTCTATGAATTTTTTTTTGTCCTTTCATAGCAGAACAGATGATTTATAATTGTGTCACAAACCCATTCAGCACTGCTCTAAATAATAGTGAATAGTCAGATAAAGTAGATTTGTTTCCAAATATAGGTCACTGTGACACTAAGCTCTCATTTTGAGCGCTCGTCTCTACTCCAAAACACTTTGAGCGGTACCTTGACAAGAGACTGGTTGATAGCTAATTGGCCAGCAGGCTCATTTCCCAAAGTGAAACACATTAATACTGACACCAGCTTCTTGTAGATACTGTAGCTAGTGTGCTAACAACCAGATGTGTTAACAAGCCTCTTAGCTGACCAGATAAGCTAACAAACTGATCTAAACATAAAACCAATGAGATGTATTAGAGATCAGTTCCCAGTCAAAGACAACACAGATATTAATCATGTCTACTCAGTTACAGTCAAGTCACTATTTAGAAAGACGGTCAACCATTCACACTCAGAAAACGGCTAACAGAAAGTGTTGCATCACCCGAAAGTCCATTTTACCCTGTAACCAAGTAGAAATAAAGCCTTTTCTTTGTTTTGTCTCTGTGAGAACTTGTAAAATGATGCTCATCTTTGATCAGAATAAAATTGAAAAATAAAAGGTTGTTATTTGTCTGCTTGAGCATGTGAGGTATGTTGCTTTAAAAGATAAAATACAAAGAAAGCACACACACACACACACACACACACACACACACACACACACATCACATCAACGTATGATACAACTGCCTGGGGTAGAATTAAATGAAATCAGTTGGATATTCAATTTTAAATTTAGCATCCTACTGAAAATATATAACAGGACATAATGGGAATGCCACCATGACAAAGAACACGACAACCAAAACTCTGTTTGTGTCCAACAGGCCTGCAGGCCTACTGACCCCATTAAGGTGCCTTTTAGCCTGGATTCCTATCTTGCCTTTATTTCAGGTACAGGGTGATGTGCTTGCAGGCTATATGACTAATGTTTCTCTGTCTGGTTATGTAGCATAGACGCAACAAAAATAGGCCTACACAAAGACAAAGACACGCATGCATGCATGCATGCACGCACACACCATTAAGACTACAAGACCAGCTCATTTTAACTGGGTTTTGTCTGCAGTGTGTGGCTGTCTATACATTATGCATGCGTACGATTGCTTTTAGAGAACAGGCTTTCTGCAAGACATCACACTGCAATTGACTACATCCGCCTACTAAGATATTGATTTGATTTCAAAACCACAGACAGTCCACTTCGATCCAAGTGCAGTGTTAGCTGTACAAGGCAAATAGAGAGTTTCATGCCAAAACCAGAAATTCACTTTTAAAAAACAAAGTAGACCTAAAGTACATTTTAAAGATCAATTAGTGCCTTGAATCTTTGATTGGTATAAATAATGACACCTTAAAAGCTGGATGTTCTGTATTTAAGAGGTAATGCCAGACAGAAATCTAATCCATGCCCCCATACCAGAGAAGTGTAGTCATATACAGTATGTTACATGTACAGTATCCCCCCCTCTGGATATAGTGCAACATGTAACTTATACATGTGCATATATAACAACTGCATTATTTCAGACATAGACGCCCCACTGAGCCTGCTGGTGACACTAGAGGGAAGGTCATGGGGTCACCAAAACTGACAGGTTTCATCCTCTGGGCAACATGAATGTTGTCACCACATTTTAGAGCAATCCACCAAATAGATGGAGATATGCCCCTCTGGAGCTAACTTCTGACAGACTGACCGACACACATCATGAAGTGTAGGCCCCCGCTTTCCAGCAGGATGAATACAATGAGCACAAGGTATCTACTTGTAATATACACATATAAGTCCATATCTGAAATTGTGCCAAATTTAAAGATGTTTCATGTATGGGCATTTAATATGGACATATATGCTATATGGAAATCAGCATACTACACTTCATAAAAGATAGTGCTATTACTACTATTACTACCACTACTTTTAGTGCTAATAATAATGCATTTTATTTATGGTACACTTTCATTAATAGCGAATCTTGAAATACTACAGGAAACACAGAAAGAATAACCCAAGAACGCACTTGATGATAAACCCTCCCTAAAAAGAGGACAAAACAAAAATCCAAGCTATATGGCTGAAACAAATAAGCTACAAACCGCAGGCTATGAACTTAAAACAACAATGTTTATTCACTTGTTTGTTTTCAAAAAAGAGATGAACTTGACTTTTCCTTTTTTTTCCCTCCAAAAAGACAAAATAGAAAAGCATGGCTTCTGGACAGATGTAGCTGCCTTTTAAAACCATGTCCTTTGTGGCTGATAAAGACAAAGTAAGTGGGAGCAGAGTCCATTTAGAGGATGTGAAGGAGCAGAGGGGGTATAAAGAATCGCTCCCTGAAGAGACCCGGCGCCACCGCTCAACTCCCAAACCTTGAATGACATGTCTCGTTTTACAGACTGTTGTGATGAACTAAATAGTTCCACCAATATGGGTTTTGGCCGATATCAACACCAATATTTTTAGAATTGAAGCTTCAGATAGCTAATATCTTGTTCTGACATTCCACACCTCAGAATTTGACTTTTGTCATGTCATCGATATTTCACAATTAAGTGTTCAGAAAAAGAATAAATTATAAGATGTACATTAGGTATTGATTGTTTCCCCAGAACAACAATGTTGGTGGCAGAGTGAATTGTCAATCATGCAAAATCAATCAAACAGCATCATCATCATCCATCAGATCCAGATGTTAACAAAAGGCCATATCAGCCTGTCAGCAAACCATGTATTTTTCTAACCCATCTAAAAGGCTAAAAAGTGGAAACAGCTAAACCGTAACATTTTAGTTGCTGTGGCAGTTGACCTAGTGACCTTTTAAAGCCACAGTAACGTTTATCTTCAAACCCTGTACCTACAAAAGGACAAGAGAATCTCATTTAGATGACAAAATGAATATGGAAAGGGGATGGGAGGGGAGAGGAGGGAAGATAAAACGAGAGGAAACCAGAGAGGGGAGAAGACAATATGAGAGGGAAGGACAGAAAGGGCTTCTGTATAGATCTATTTGTAATCCCTCATTGAATGTTTAATGCTTATATGGGCTTCGTGGTGTGATTCCCTCGCTGGACTTCCCAGCCTGAGACTTGTTTAAACCCACCGCACTCTCCAAGCGCTCGATTCAGTCGGTTTAAACCACCATTTCAACCCACATGCCACAGCGTATCGTTCTCTGCTTGGCTGCACCGCAGTTCCTCTGTAGCTCTGCAGGATCAGCCGCGATGCTAACAGGAGGCTGAGTCAGTGACAGAGAGAATCAAAGGTACAGACAGTGGGAGCTGGTCATACACTTGCTATTTATAGTTCTACTCTAATTCTACTCTGTTGGCTCGACTGTGATACACTGTCATTGAAACTTGCAGAGAGGCTTTGCAATTGCGTCACAAGCCTCCCAGCAACCACAGCTGGCTCTATCAATGAGGTCCATTGGAGATTTGACCGTACTCTGTCAAAATGTATAAACCAGGCTAGAAAAAGAGAGCAAGCTGAAAAAGGTTGTAAATCCACTCAGTAATGTTCTAAATAAAAATGAAGGGTGATAAGGTAGATTATTTTTCCCAAATGTAGGTTACCGTGACACAGTAAACAATCTCATCTTCAGCCATAGTCTCTATCGAAATTAAAGGTAAAGACAGGGTGCAAACAGTTCCCCCTTCATGTGGTGTTGGGTTGGTTTATTATATTCCCGTTTCCCAGCAGGAAGTGCATATGAACACTATCAAGACGTAAAATCAAGCCACATAAATTGGGGTTCTACATGTTGGGTAAATTGAACTATTTTGGGACATTTCAAAATGGCTGCCCACAACATGGAGTTTTCTTTGAACAGTTAGAAATTTGATTTCATAATGCCACAGCCACAGCTAAAAATTTTAAAGGTGAAGTCATGTTTGATATATATGGTCCAAAAACATTTTGTTTTCTGCTATGATTGTTTGTGTAAATCAAGCTTGCTGGCTAAAGCTAGCTTTTTGTGCGTTAAAATCTGACTGTAAAATTAGCTTCTACTATTATGTTAGCCAGAGTGCTAATCAGATGTGCAGACAGTGATTGTTGGCTGACATACCATATGTGGCTGATGAAGTTTGGGAAGTAAGTAACTGTGATCGGTGGACAGAAAATTCAGCTGCCTTGTTCATGTAGCAATACAAACTGAGCTTTCCAGAGGCAAGAGATAACATATTTGAGTGCTGAATCTCAGTGGGGTTCCCTTTTAATGAGAGACAGAAAGTAAGAGTTGGGCTAGAGGGCTCTGTATCATGTTGTAAAATATTCTAGGTCAGTAGCTACTCTAAGTTCAGTGCTTCATGAGATGAATGGCGTGCCCTTAAAACCTGTAATGAACGCTGAAGCTAAAAACAGAACATAGCCTTTGTTTTCGCCAGAGAACCAGAGCTGGGGAAAGCCTCTTTAGTGACGATGCATGTTATTAACAGATGATTTGGGGGATTAGCCAACGGTAATCACATTCATCCATGTGTGATGGTCAAATCCCAACACCCCGGGTAAAAAAGGTTTAAAATACCCTTCAAAAACTGGATAGGGGATTATCACAAGCTACCACACAAACACTGGGAAATTTTTACCTTTCCTACTAAGTTTGTCTACTGTATCAGCAGTTTGTCCAGTAAGTGACTCTCATTTGCAGCTCCTGTTGCTCCTGTCTAATAACATAGTGGGTAGGTAAATAATGGTAGGGTTTTGTTCATTTTGGGATGTGCCAGTGGATGAAGCAGACATTTTTTTGCTCGTTCTACAAAGGACTTACTGCAAACAACAACAAAGAGTGGTAATGCCATGCCGTTCAAATCCACTAACACTAACCCTGTGCTAAGCTGTGAACAATAGGTGGACTAATGCTGCCTTCAAGTGCTTCACATAAGCCCCTACTTCCAAGATGTCATGCATTCGAGTGCTTTTGGTTGGTTTAAGAACCCACTTTTAGCATAGTTTATATGATGAATACCAAATCTTTTACAATCTTATGATCAAAACTCATTGTCTGTCCAGTTAAAGTTCTAATGTAACTCACATGCTTTCTTTCGCCCCCGTATGTCATCATCTATTTATGACTTGCTCCCTGTGCTCTTGTGCTACTTTGTATGACTGTTTTGTATGCACTTTAAAAAAAGTTTTTGGTGGCTGATGTTTTACTTTGGGAATCAAACAGCAGAAAATCCATGTCAGGTATGTAAATGATATGTCTTCCTTTCATATGTGCATAGAAAAGAATTAAACAAAGTGAAAACGGAAACATGCAACGATACTACTCCATGAAATGCCAAACAATAACACATAGAGTATTAATAAAGTACATCAGTGTTATGAGCACTTATCAGCAAGCATATATGCTCTCCACCCACTAAAAGTCACATCTCAGCAGTCCGGCTCTTATAGAAAATTCAGACTGGTCTTATTAACCAGTTTGTCCGATAATTCATGTGCGCTCAACTTGTGGCTACTTTACTTCCGACAGCACTTGAACGGAGGGAAAGTGCTTTTAGCTAAGTACAGTAGACTGAATAACTAGGCTGCATAAGCTAACAGCGCTACAGGCAATCAGTTTTGTAATGCTAAGTGGTATCACAGTTAGCTTCTGGCTGTATGTGCAGTATTGGTTTAAGTTTGCTGAAGGTGAAGAATATAGCATTTCTCAGGAGAGACGTACCTCCATTTATTCCCAATTCAATTTTTGCTCTCAGGGTAATTTAATGTCAGAGCTGTCCTCGTTTTTTTTTTTTTTTTTTTTTTTTGAGTATATTTTTTTTTTTTTTCTCTTTTT
>OMLF01022272.1:1402-16220 GCA_900302615.1 Holocentrus rufus | reverse complement strand
CGGAGAGGCAGACAGGCAGGCAGACAGCAGTGTCTGGTGGTAACGCGCTGCCGTAATGGCATGTCGTTTCCTACTAATTAGCATGGTAACGAGTTGCCACTTCGACACAAGCGATGTTACAGCTAAAATGAGCTGTCACTTTTCTTATCCAGCCTCTGAATAGCTTAAATGAGAATGCAAATTGGATCATCCTATCGTATGATTTATTATTCATAATTAATCGTCCGCTCACGTTTATTAGAGTTTGCTAAGTTTAAGTCTGTATAATAGAACAAGGAGTGACAGGAACAGTTTATTTGCATGAACCAACCTGTCTTTAGCTCGTTTCTTCCCGTTAAGTCTATTCGAGGTAAGTTTACATACCTAAATGTTAATGATGCAATCAGGACTGACGCGCACGCGCGGAGCTGACTATTCATGTTTGAGATGAAAAGTTTCCTGTTCTTCTGAATAAAACTATGGAATATTAAACGCTGTTTTAAAATATCAGCAATTAGCGTGCAGTAATACATCTATAATGTTACTTCCGATCGTTTAGGCTAATTAAGTAGTTGTTTTGTGTTGGCATTCGGCAAGAAGTGCTGATAAGGCTAAGAGATGATTATAATTATGTCTTAACACACTTTGGTGAAATTACGGTAATTAGCAACCGCAAGGGTGTGCGCATGAATGAATGAATAAATAAATAAAAAGCTCTATCTTAATGATCATCACGTTTTGCAGCATTTTCTCCACCTTAAATTATTTTTTCATAAAACAAGTGAAACGGCCGCCAGTGGGATGACCTAGTTTAATCTGTTATCTAAGATTTCAACACATTGTTTGATATATTATTCTCGAAACATATGAAACTACGCTGGAAACAGATAAATGAGTCAACTGATAATTGTTTTTCTTCAGGGTGTGTGTGCGCGTGTCTCTCTCTCTCTCTGTGTGTGTGGGAGCTTCCAGACAGGCTATCGTGTTCCACACCTCTCAGAGACAACCTCAACTATTTCATGTCATACCTCTGAAATGTAGAGATGTTTTTGTTGTCACAGAGAAAAATCTAGAAATCCGTGCACACGCACCGATGAAAAGGAGAGATAACCTCATGACTCATGAAACACGCACGCGCACACCGAAAGTAATAGATCATTACAGGGATTTTGTTTTGGCCATTTAATATCTTACAAGAAAATTATTACACTCAATATTATTTGTCTTTATCTCTGTATCCTATTCCCACAACACTGCCAAGGGGACTTAAAGGTTGCTGTGATATACTCAATCATTTACAGGATCACTCTGTGGCCCAAAAGTCAGCGCTATCAGAGTTTAGCAACAGTTCTTATTTAGATGTAGAGAAATATCGAAAGAATCTGCATATAAGGTGCAAAGTGACTCGGGGATTAGGTTGCAGGGCTTTTGGCATTTGACTTGAGTTAATGTAATTCGATATTAGCATTTCAGAAACTTCTAAGCGCACCTTGGTTCATGCAGATCTACCTATATGTTAAGAAATTATCTGTTTATATCAATTCGTCGCACCATCTATTCATGATCCCCACCCCAAGGCCCTACCCACGTTACATTATCCCCATGCAAATACAAAAATCTAATCAAAGTTTTGTCTAGATAGGGCACCCAGCTGCATTGAGGATCACATACACAGTAGTTTATTTTCATAATGCAGATAGCACGGGAACCTTATCTAGGCAAAGGTAAAGGGACAGTTTGACCTTGAAAAACTGGTCTTCATTATGACATGAAATCAATTTATCCCATGTTTGAAATAATCTAAAAAAAATTTATTAGTGTCTTAGCACAGTGATTACAGAAACATTAAAACAAGTAATCTCCCCACTCACATAATCATTATAAAACATACATTAAAGCCCCAGTTTGAGATTTTCCCATATACTGATTATAGTTACATACATATATTCTAAAACAGTTGGATTTGATGTTGGAAAATAATCTCTGCACAACTTCCAAAAGTCACTGACTGAAAATCCAGATCCATTCTGCAGCAATGTTTCCCCTCTTTTCCTCCTAGAATGAATATTACAAAGGAAAAATGAGTCGTATAATGTAGCATACAGCCAGATTTTGAAGATTTAACAGATCTGCACTGACAACTTTCCACAATCTGGTCAATTTTTTCAGGCAAAGTGGTTAAAACATGTCACTGTTTATATGTTCTTCACTCTCTGTTCAGGTCCACCCTGTTGTACAGTGACAAAAAAAATGGTATAAATCACGTGGCACTTTGGCAGCACTCCCCCCTCCCCCCACGATCTACAACATTCAGAAAACCAACAATTTACAAATTAAGGCTAGCACACTTTATGGCAAAGTAAAGGCAGAAATGTTCATCTGCATCAGTGATGCATTCTCCAACAGGTGATCTGGGCGACTCAGACATTTAGCAGACCAGGAAGTTGGTGTGAGTGCCACTGGTCAGTCTTGCAAAAGTCCCCGATTGAATTTAAAACAAGGAAATTACAAACTGTAACTACAAAGGCCTCATACAGAAGCTTCATTATTTGCAATATACTGTACAGAGTGTATCTTACTCATGCTGTCGGTCTGTGTTTGGCACAAAAGAAGAAAAAGAAGAAAAAAAAGCACCACCGTAAGTATAGCAAAAACTGGTCAACCCTCTTCCTACCCATCCATCCGATGGTCTGTACCGTACAGGTACTTGGTCATTAGCCCTTTGGTATCTCTCCTTAGGAACTACAGCATAAAGACTGACTTCAGCATGAAGAAATGTATATAAAACAGAAATGTGTAATGGCTTTGTAATGCAACTGTGGTCCATGTCTCATTTTCTTGTAACCTGGTTTCTTACATTTCAGTACCTCAAAGGGGTTACAGGCTCATTTCTGGTGAACCCTCACCTGACACACGCATCTTATTTGAGTACTACTATGAAGAAAAAAAAAATCACAGGAACACTTCTGTTATAAGCCTATCCTTAAAAGGCTGATTCCCAAACATCTGGACTTCCCTGAGAGCCTCCACTTCAATACACACTACTGTTATGTTTGGGAGGCTTTGTCCCATTACAAAACCTGCAGGTTCATGAATGCTCTCATGCAAACTTTATGAACCCTTTCAATGCAGCAACTTAGCATTTTTGCAAACTTGAGCAAAGGGGATTGCCCGATTTTCGAAGTGAAAGTGCATGTTTTGTTGGAGCAAAAATTCAGGATGTTTAAAAATGCTAAGTTACACCACATGAAAGCATGAAGCAGGTCAGTGGCGCTGCTATTTGCAACGATGAGGGTAGTAATGTTTTTGTTTTTTGCTAGCATTAAGATATTTCTATCACACCATTTCAGTGTCATTACTGTGAAATCTCAAAAAAATGTCTTCAACACTTAAAAAAAGGGGTCATAATGTCACCACTAGCTGAAATGTACTGTTTCTCATCACTGACTACATGTTGAGAAGGGCTGCTGTGAATTTCTTCTTTTCCAGAGGAGAGATAAGACAAGCGAGAGGGAACAGGACCTAACTATTGTGGCAGCCATTGCACAAGTCTCCCCACTCTGTAACTATCATGCATCAATGCTGCAGGGCTTTCCAAACAGTTCTTCTTAGGCATGAAGCTAGCTGTGCAAACAATGAGAAGAAAGTGTGGGAAAAAGTGGACCGTTGAGAATAGTCTGTAGGTAGCAGAATACACGGTAAGTGGCGCTGTTAAGACACTTGGCTTTGCGAGGCATGGATCAGCTCCGTTTTCCAAAATGCCACTGACCTGGAATCACGGTCACAACAAATGCATGTCGATGTGAAACAGAGAGAGAGGGAGAGGGAGAGGATCATTCTCACGAGCTGTCAATCAGGACAGCAAACAAAGTGAAGGCTGGGCTCCCGCGATCCGCCTCCGTAAGACTGCAATAACACAGTTGGCTGTAGGTCCCGTTCTGGTCTGAACAATCTGATTGGCTAGTTGGTTTGGGGGGGCCGGAGAGCCTGATTGGCTGAAGGACACCTCACATTTTGTTGAAACAGTCCTTAGCGTTGGACCACACCTGGACTCCCTGAAATGGTGAAAGAATGATTGAGAGGATAAAGTAGGACAATACGTCAGACACACACATAAAAAAAAGACTGATATGAAACTGAAACTTATGAGGAAGCCCCCCTCTAAATGTTAATCACACAACACACAGTAATAGTATGGAACATTTTGTCAGTGGCCAAATGACGCCATATTGTGTCCAAGTCTTGCCCTCTAAGGACTATATGATACTGAATCAATCATATTACAATGTTTTATCTGTTTTAGGTGTTGATCTTTAACAGAGGCCGATAACCATGTTCTATAGAGGGCAGAGAGTGCAGCTTTTCAGTCCAATCAAACACTACAGCAGCTTATTTCACGGACTAGTTCCTTCTTTCTATTTGAAGGTGAGGTAATCACTGAAATCAACTGCTGTAGTGTTTGGTAGGAATGAAAACCAGCCTCCTATGGCACATGGCTGCCCACCCCCAATCTATAATGTCTGTGCATGTCTTTACTCTTCTGGCTTTTGGTTGTAAAAGACCTGAGCACAAGGCTTTGTTTTTTTTAGTGCTATATAAATAAACTAGACACCACACCCCATACCTTCTTACACATGCTGATCTGCATGATGGCATAGCTGATTAGTGCCTCTCGCAAATCCCTGTCCTTCTGCTCCTTAAAGCGCTCTATGTCTTCCCAGGCCAATCGCACAAACTCTCTGCAGACACAAACAGAGACAAGCAGACGCACAAATGGTAGTGTCATTTACTTCCAGTCGCCCAAGCTGAAAGAGACTTGAGAAAAAAAAAAAATACAAGATGAAAAAAATTATTACTTTCTAGACTCCTCCTGTCTGCACGGCTGAAGCTATGTTTAAAAGATGCAGCGATGCACTTCAGTTGCTTCAGTGTGGAGGAGGGTTAGAACATTTCATCAGGCATATTCCAAATCAGGGGGAAACTGTTTGACCACAAACCACAATATAACGCTAGTTTCGTACTGTCATGTGGAAACTTCCACATCATTACAGCCCTGAAAGGGAACATTAATCTGAAAAAAAAAAAAAAAAAACCGTAAGAGGGAAAGGAGATCGAGTGAGAGGAACGGAGAGAAAGTGTAGAGAAAGAAAGAGAGGGAAAGTGAAGAGAGAAAGTGGGAGAAACTGACTAGACAGACTATTTAGGAAAAAGGAGAGGATTGGTGTTTAACTTACTGGCACTCTGTGTTTTTTTCTTTCACCAGCTCCTCGCCCTCCTGGATGCTCTGCTCCAGGGCTGCCAGCCTGCTCTCCCTCTGCTCCTGGCTCTCCTGGCCAAACAGCTTACTGGTCATGCCCTTCAGAGAAAACACACGTACCGTCTACACACACACACACACACGCACAAGAATTTAAATCCTGCAGACAGCAATTTGCATTTTTCATTTGTTATGTTTTACTGAAATACATACTTAATTATGTTGATTATGTGCAGTTTTGGCAGTGGGTCTGTGTTTACATGGTCCTGTCAATATGCATGTGTGTGTGTGTGTGTGTGTGTGTGTTGCATTTGTATTTTCATGCACCGAAAGAGAGTGAGCCAGTGTTGTCTCTTACCCCAGTAGCCAGCTCCTCTTTCTGTTGTTTTTTAGCTGCAAGATCCTGAGCTGCCATCTCCCACTCATACTGGGTCAACTCATGTTTCCTACACACTGACCTTTACACACAGACACAGACACAGACAGAGACACGCACCTTAACTGACGCATTTTAGACCTTTTTTTCAGCACTCACAAAACTTTCAAGATTTTTTTAAAGACTAAAACATAAACTTTTGACAAAAGCCCACCACATAATATGTATAGTGTCCTCACACCACTGTCACACCAAACAGACAAATGGAAAGCAGTGACTCAATGCATCATCAAACTACTTCAACTCCTTCCACTACGACTCCTTTTCCTAGTCCTAATAATAATTAGACAATTTGTTGATTCCCATATAGAAATTCTCTTTTTTTTTCCGCTTGCCCTGCTCATCTCTCTTCAGATTGGAAAGGTGGCTTTGTGGTTACAGACAATGTCTCATAACCGAACGCAGGTTTCTAACGTCACAGGCTTGCTTCCTTCAAACAGAAAATGAGGCCACCAAAAGCCATGTGCCCTTGAGCAAGACATTAAACCCCTACTTACATTCTTGCGGTGATTCTGGATAAGAGTATTAGCTAACTTCCTGGATGTTACCTCATAGTTTTCTTCTTTGGTCCAATAAAATATAAGGGATGTGTGAGACTAGTTGACTACAGGTTCTGTACAGGTTCTGTTAGTCAGCACCAGGTACACTGTGGTCATCAGAGGAAAAAAATGTCTAAGCCACTTTTAATTATTTCATTCCCTTTCATTCGCTTTTAATTGATTCAGTCTTTGGTTGACTCATAATGCTGCTTTAGAGCCATTTCAAATATAGCTACTGATTAACATATTTGACCAAGCCTCCCAAACGGCTGTTACTGAACATTTACTCTTTATTTCCACTATATTAAACCTGAAAGATTTAATTGGGCCCTGTTCTCTTTAAAGTTCCTCATTTTAGAGTAGGAGTATAGACGAGTTGTCGCCAAGGTAACAACTAAAGGGGATCATTAAAAAAATCTGTTTAAGTCAGTGAAATTAGTTGAAATGCACATCCCTAATAGATTTGTCTTCCTTTCACACTCCCACACACGCATGCAGTCACGCACATTTACCTGAGAGCGTCGGTGTAAAAGAGGTATTCTTTCAGTTGGTCTGCATAGTGTTCCTCCTCCTCCAGAATGTCATCGACTGACGCAGCGTACCTGGGAACAGGCCCGCAAAGTGACTCTTACTAGTGGAAAACTACAAAAATACATTAAATAAATAGATGAATAAACAACGTGTGAACATGCATGAATGTATGTTAGCGAAGACAAGTGGAGTGGCTTGTATGTGTCTAGTCCATTACTACTGGTGTAAATGGGTGGACATTCTGAATATGTGTGTGTCCTTACGTGTCCATGTGGTGGCCAGCGCTCTGTAGTCCATCTCCCATCTCCTTCTCTATGGCGCTCCACTCACTGATAAAAATAACAACATAAAGCAAATTTAACTAAACCACCCTGAATCTACGGTGCCGTCACACAGCTCATCTGTCTCCACTGAGTTGGTGGAATATAAATACATTAACCCTCATATCTATTTTTGATTAACAACAGGGAGGTTGAGACGAGCTTCTTCTACTGTCTGTACTGTACCTTTTCACATTTTTGCCTCCCACACCATTCCACATGCACACACACAAAAAACACAACAGTAAATATGAAACCCGTCACCTTTCAGCTGATCAAGCTGGCAGTAACACCCACTCTCATAAATACTATCCTAACTGGGTGTACATTAGCCTATGTGTAGCAGAAGTGTATGCAAATCAACCTTCCAGTACAACCACGTGTCACATCGGAAGTTGGAGATGCAGTTTGTTGTTTGCGGTGTGTGTGCATGCTGTTTTTAAAGGTGTATTATTATTATTACTATTATTATTAGTTAGTAGTAGTAATAGTAGTAGTAGTAGTAGTATTAATAATAATAGTAATAATAATAATACTAAGTGGGCTGGGGGGGTCCAAGAAATTCAAATGGTACAAATTCTGATGCCATATATTCATGATCTCATAGCTGAATGTGTAGCTCAAAGGTAAGACGTGACTTGATATTTTTCCCCTTTGACTCTAGCACCCCCTGTGGGCCAAAAAGTAAAACTGCAGCATCAACCAGTCCAGTGTTCTCCTACCTGAAGATTCTGCCATAGTTGCCATGGACCTTGTAGACCCCGTACAGCCTGTCTGCTACTTTCTGAGGAAAGGACCATACAATCAATCATCATTATATAGATATAGAATATTTTGACTTGAGACACTTTAGATACTTGACAACTACAGAGTTATCTTTTGTTATGTGTGTTTACATGATGCCTCTTTGTACAGGACAGGCAGATAAGATGGGAACAGTGATGTCAATAAAACATGCAAACAACTTAAACTGACGCCCAGGCACTAGGCGGTGTGTGTGTATGTGCACGTGTGTGTGCACCCAAACTCACCGCTCGCACTCGGAGTAGCTGGGAGATGACAGTGTTCAGTTCATCGCTGTAGTGTTTCAGATCTGTGAATCGCCTAAATAACACAACAAATGCGGGTCAAATATTCTGTTCAGCAGCGTCCAGCTCTTATTTAATGTGTGTTCAGTTGTGTTCAAACAGCGTAAACAGTCCACCTGTCGAGTCAACGGTCAATGACTCCGTCTGATTTAAATATTTTCCATTAATAAGCAAATCAACCTGTGAAGTAAAACAGATCAATGTCTGTGTTCACTCACTTCACAAAGAGATCTCTGTGTCTCGTTTGTGTGTGTGTGTGTGTGTGTGTGTGTGCGTGCGTGTGTGTTGGGCTGTCACATTTTATTTTCTTTTGCAGCACTTTAGAATCTCCTAAAACAAGTTTTTTGCCACAGCATCAAATGGTCTTCTTATTCTGTCTTATGCACTTTAATGATCCAGTTTCTGTTGCCATTCAGTTTAGAACAATTAAAATTTTGTCTTCACGACTTCATAGACAAGAGGTCGGTCAAACACCTCAGTATTTCTTAACAAATCGAACCCACTTCGCATATTACCCCTGTGGCAAATGAAATGGATCATAAAGCACTGTCAACAGAGCACTTACAGCAGAAAAATTAGAACACAGCTTGAGGAAGAAATTAAAAAATCGGGCACCATAGTACGCAGCAGTTTTTAAGACAAATATGTTAATAAAACTGGGTTTATAAACTGCACCGGCCTACAGCTTTGATGTGTAACTTCACAGCAAGACCTGCAGTTTATTTCAACGTGTAGGATTAGCATGTTAGCCTATTAACTGTGGAGAAGAATTACACTGAGTCCTTGAATAATTTGTGGTGATAGGTTTGAATAATTTGTTAAATAAAACTTTCATATTGGTTCTTAAGAATACCCCCTAGCTGTACAAACCGATAATCTCTCATTATTATAAGTCTCACTAGCCACTTTGCCCACAGGGATCATTAAAGTTTCATCTGATGTAATTATGAAGAACAGCTGGGAACCTCTTTCATGATAATTCTTGGTTATGTGGCTAAATTCTTACTCTGCATGAAGCCTGGAAACAGGTCAGACAAGCCAGTGACACTGATAAACAATGACAATGAACATCTGATGTCCTAAAATATGTTTGAAGGGAAAAAGTGGAAGAAATGTATCTTGTTATTGTTGTTTTTGGTGGAAAAAGCCACACTGAGTATGTTTCAGACTTACTTGTCTGGGTTCTTGACTCTGAACATGGCACTCAGAGACTTTAATCTGGAGTCAACCTGGTAGGGAACACACACGTTTGCATAAAATACAACCACAGGAAACCATGAGGGGTTATTCTGCATACACCATGCGTGGGCATCTATGAATTTGTACTAGCATTATGATCCAGTTTCACAATCACGAGTTAAGACATGTGACTGAAGCGCCAAAGTACAAAGTTACAGGTTAACTCTGAAATTATTCTATTGTAGGACTATGGTTGATCCAGCTGTGAGTGGAAAAAAAGCATCAAGACACTATCGTGCTTCCTTATGGGCAATGCAAAATTTTGACATCCATAGGATCATCGATGAGCAAATATGATTTAAGTACACATCAAAGCAACAGAAGAGAACTTGCGACTGAGATCTAAACTTGAACTTAGAGAGAGATGATGCAATGCTGACTATACCTTGTCTTGGAAGCCTGTCTCCAACACTGCCTCCCGCCATCCTTTCTCCTGAGGAAAGATGACAAACAGGCAGGATGATCAGTTATATGTGTGGTAGTAGACATGTATGGAATACAAGACTCTGTGTGTGTGTGTGTGTGTGCTCACATCTGTGAGAAAGAGGAAGAAGATGTTGTCATTAGAAAGGACAGGATGTGATGCAACACGTAGCAGGAAGTTCTCCAGACCGACTCTTCGTCGCTCCACAAAGTCTGGGTCCAGGTTGTCTGCTGACAGCTTGTGCCACACAAACTCCGCCTACAGGAGGCGCAATACAAAAAGTAGAAACAGGAAATGAGTATCACCTCATCAAAAGACTAGGAAAGGTTAAAACACTCTTAATAGAAAGCATCAGGGTTGAAGAACACCATTGTAGCAGACACAACAGAGCCTAAACAAAATGATCCTGACCATGGATTCACATGCTCCAACATCGACAATCATGCCTTCAGTGAAATTACATTCTATTAGGGCAATTTCCACTGTAACAGAACAAAATCTTTTGGCACTTAAAAAGAGGAATTTTGGATTTTCATTTTGCCACGGGGCCATTTCCACTTGATTTTTGGTCCCTGCTCGACATGTGGGGCTCACGGGAACCAACAGGACCCTGGGGGCGGGACAACTGCACTGTTTATCACTGACTGGTTATACACTTGTGTGTCACTGAAGTGAGTGACGTTGAGAGCTGGTAGCTGCAAATCCATGCTTAAATTCATGTTGAAATAATAGCATTTTGTGTTGTTGCAATAGAGCCCAGGGGAGAAAAACACAGCAACCAGGTCCAAGGTCTCGTTTGAGGGAACTGGGCTATGAATATGAACTTGACCAGTGCCCAGCAAAAATAAAGCTGCATATGTTTCAAAAACGTGTGAATAAATGCATGTGTAATCAGTCCAAAAAGGACTGCAGCATTAGTATTATGATTAAGTTATTTGCTTTGTTAAATGTGCTCTGTCAATAGTTTTTTCGAACGTCACTGCAACTATTACTGTTTCCCCTGAAGTCAACTGAAAAGCCAACAATAACTAGAACCGGATCTAGCACCAGTTCCTGTTTGCTCCCATTTGAGCTGGTTCAGTTTTCATGCTCTGCAGCAGAAATTGACCCTTAAATGACAAATATAACGCTCTGGTCTGACCTAACTCGTCTGCTATTAAGTTTCTGGAAATTTCAAATATTTTACATTTCCATTCAATATCATCCTTACAGTTGAATCCCGTCGGAGAAGGTCAGAGAGGCAAAACTGCAAACCCTGGCTGTGTCAGAAGTTCCATAACTGTTTTTAATTCATTCATGTTTTCATTCATTCATTCATTCATTCACATTTCCCACAGTCCACCCTGCCTCCCACACTTCCATTCCTCCCCCTGCCTGTCTGTCAATCACTCACCCTTTTCTCTGGTAGTGGAGGGATGACAATGTACGGGTAGGTGACTAGAAGGTATGTTCTGAGCAGCTCAAACTCACTGTAGCGTCTCCACAGACAGTCAGGGGCGGCAGGCGTACCCCCCGCTGGGACAGTTTCTGCTGGTCTGCCAACAGAGAAAAATAAACAAAGAATATTTTTTGTTGTAGTTTGTAGCACTAAAAACTGGTTGTTTCTGAGGCTGTCATTCTACTTAAAGTCAATATTTGGCTACATTAAAATAACATGGTGGACTCAAAGTGGGAAGAGAGAAAGCAGAGAAGATATACATATATATTCACATATATAAGCCTTATGTGTGTGTGTATGTATGCATGTATCTATCTATCTATCTACCTATCTATAACATATGGCTGAAGAGAAACTGAAATAGTAGTCACAGTCCTGATATAGTTTTGCACTGCTGCTGCTGCTTTTGGCTCTGCATCTATAAGAAACTGCAAAGTACACCTGGATCAGTCTCAGACACATGAAAAAAGAGTGATATGGTTGTCCAAAACTTTATTGTATGACTGATACTTCTGCTTTGGAGCTTATTCAAATGATGGGCAGATAAAGTACACCTGAACCGTGAACACAGACAGAGGGAACATAGGCAAATGTTATTGTTCTTGACCTACCTTGTTTCTATGAGGTAGACAGTATAGGTTTCCTGCATGTTCACTGTGTTCTTCCCTGTTCTCTTCTCCGCCTCAGCCACATTTATCTCCATCTTCCTCAACAGAGCTGTCCCTCTCTCCACCATCTGTACAGCAGAGGAGAGGGGAGGGGACATGTCGAGACAGAGAGATAATCACAGACTTGCAGAGAAAGACAAAAAGTTGTACAGGTAGATGAGTGAAGGGAAGGAGGAGGGGGATCAGAGACATAAAAATCAGACGGATGAACACAGAGAAGGCAGTCATTTAACTCCCAGCAATGTACAGTGTTTCTCTATCATCGGCCGTGATAGGCGTGTGCAGATCACAAGACAAGAACTCCACGGAACAAGTCAGCCATAGCAAAGCTCAAGTACTGATGAAACTAACGTTACTTTGATTTGAAATCACATTTAGTCCTCAGAAAAGTTCGTTAACACTGGGTTAACAGGGCACAAAGAGGAACCTAAACTATACCAGGTGACAACAAAGTTAGAATTGTTAGCTAGAAAGCTAATGTTAATGTTAGGTGTAAAGTTTACAAAGTGGCCTAGGGCCACTGTTAGCTGAAGCAACGTTTGCTGACTTTGCATCTTTGACATTGGGTGACTCTGCAAGCAACTAAATTAAGCTTTTGAACTAGCCAGATAAGTCTGAAACCGTTTGTGAAGAGGTGAGAGCACGACTCTCCGTGTTTATCGTTAACGTGACTCAACTTCTGCTAGCTAACGTTAGGCCTGACTGGGGAAGTTTTAACTTCCCGAGAACAGGGTTTAAAAATATGTCAACAATGTTTTACAACGACAGGAACAAAAACTCTACCGTGTTTGTGATGTTGTCCTCTGATTCCGCTGAGGTAATGTCGGTGTTACCGATCACGGCTACTTCTTCGCTACTTCCAGAGTCTGCCATCATCTTCCTCTCCTGAGTACTCTGCTGCTGTTGTCAGCTGGCACAGCGAACTGCTACCGCGCATGCGCACTTCAGGCTGAGTGAGTTCAGCGACCACAATACTAATGTAAATAGATTTTTTTTTTTTTTACCATTGCCAATGCATGTTTTTGAAAAGAGGGCTCATTTTCTCCAAGCATTTAACGCAAGTCACAAAACCACACGCTCAAACTGCAAAACATCTGATATGTCCTGCAAAATTAAACACTGCATTCAAAACTACACAAACACCTATCAAAATCAGTCTTTTGCACCAAATTGTACACACTTCATTCATATTACCAGATTTTTGACCAAACAACTACAAAGTTTTGTACTCAATCAAAAACACATTTATCTTTGGTTGAGTTTTGTCATAATATAGTAATAGTTATGTATGAAACGAATTCTTCAGAGATAGATTGTTGAAGTCAACAGAAATATGTGCAGAAACCCCCAATATACTGTTGAAACGAAACCTTTTATTTTTGTCTACAACAAATCAGTGCAACCTATGCACAGCACATACAGTATACTTTTCATTTTTTTCCATATTAAAGTGATCAGTATACAGTTGTACAATTATAGACTGTATGACATGGCAGCCATTCATGAAATAAATGTGTCACAGAATTACTGAGGTTTGTGGAGTCCTGAATTATGTAGGTGAATATAAATTTAGTTACGTACCTGTGCTCAAGTCTCAATGTCAGAGGCAACAGTAAATCAGCTCAAGCTGGGCTGGACTCTCTGTCCACCTTCCCTCATTGTCAACCCATGATTGATAACAGGGTCAACTAACTCTGACGACAAAAGGTCAATAACCAAGCAATAAAATGTTTGGCCAGGTGCCAAATGTATTAATAATTGTGCTTTATATGTCATTTCAGTGTGTTAGCAATTGATAAAACTGTAATCCACATGGATCAAAAGGTTCTTGGGGTACAGGATTAAGGTATAAAATGATTGTAGCGTCCTTACAATCAACTGATTCAAGGTTTTGTCATTTATTGTCTCTGAAAGAGGGTTTCTGTGTAGCTTTAATATTGCATTTTATTCCGGAATAGTCTGAGACTGAGAAAACTTAGTAGTTTTGACTGTGAGTACAATTTAAATAAGCCACTTTTTACTTAAGTAGATTTTTATACCTGTAATTAGCAAAGTAACAGTACTCCTACTTGAGTTGGACATTCTAGTACTCTTTCTACCACTGTAAAACAACCCATCAATGATGAATTTCCTCAATGTGATGACATCATTGTTCAGTCCCTCTCTCATTGGCTGTGTGATGGTTGTAGGGGCCAGATGTGAATGAGAGGGATGCGGTGTGCCTCAGGCTAGTAAACAGCACAGAAACACGGCCTTTTAGTTCCTGTGGTCACATTGCTGTGCAGCGTTTAATGTTTAAAGAGAAGGGTGGAGCAGCGTTTAGTAAGGAAGCATTTTATATAGATGCCACTAGGCATGGAGCGGGGTGTTAGAATGAGAGAGGGAAAGAGAGAGAAGGAGAGAGAGAGGTGAACTGTATGAAAGCGAGACAGATGAATGGAGTAATTACATGCAGGATGATCGATGTAGGACAAGTTTGTGAATGAGGGAAAGCAGATGTGGAGGGACATTGCTTGGATGGAATTATGAATGATGATGTATGAATGGATGGATGGATGGATGGATGGACGTAGGTATGGATGGATGGATGGTTGAATGGATGGATGGTGGGATGCGGTCGCAGGCTGCAGTGTGCCAGGAAACCCAAGGCCTGCGTTGTGACCAGCCGTAGTCACAGCAACAGCATAGTTACCATTCCTTCCTGCCACTGACCTCAAACCAGCCACCACCACTTCCTGTCCGCATGCGTGCGCACACACACACACACACACACACACACACACACACACATACACACACATATGCACATATACACACAGAGAGCTTATTCTAGCTCAGCATTCAAAAGTGCTGGTCAGAGGGTTCGAAAAAGTTGTCAAATGGCAGATTACATTCAGCC
>OMLF01022264.1:7567-21949 GCA_900302615.1 Holocentrus rufus | reverse complement strand
ACCGAACCAAGGGCTTCTTCCCCGACGAATCAGAGCCCCTGCTCCGTTGTGACTCCACCTCCAGCAAAGACTCCGCCCTCAGCAGGACCGGCTCATTCATTACCAAAGGTCAGCCAGGACTATGGATAGAATGAATAGAATAGAATAGAGTAGAATAGAATAGAATAGAACAGAACAGAACAGAACATTGGGAAAATAATAGCTGATTGGCTCTTCTTTTTGCTTTTCCTTAATGCTTTAACAAATGTTCAACTGTTGCCTTCTTTCTGTCAGATATTTTGATTTTCTCTGTATTCACTTGGGATGTAAAATGAAACATCAAAACATTAAAGCAGCGTCATGCAATTTTGGAGCATTAGCGTCCCCCAGTGGCACTGTCAGACTTTCTTTAGGGCAAATAGAGCAAATCTATGGTGACTCAATAAGTAGGGATGAGAAGTCCTTCTCTATTTAAGCCCCACTGTCAATGTAGCCTCAATGTAAACAATATAAAATATAAACTAAATTCAAACAGGAGGTTCAAAATTCAGGAACTTCCAACACCCAGGATCTCTGAACTTCAGTCAGCCAGAAATAAAAGGGTTTTTTACAAAAGCCCTCCTAGGGGAAACTGTTGAGTAAATGTGATCAAGCAGCGTGTCATATCTTTTGTCTAACAGAGCATTTTTGGTTGCCAACATGGATCATGATTGTCAGAGAAGAGACTGGATTTCTTGGCTGTGGTGTGTGAAGACGCTGTATATTAGTGGTGTCAAATTTTCACACCCTTAGCAAATTACTCAGACACTCACTAATGTGAGTGTCTCTGTCATAGAAAATAATTGACAACCATGCACTCATACATGGATGGTTTGTGTGCAGTGACTGCCCCCATGTGGCCACTTTGAGTATTTTTTTGTATTTATTGACACTCAATATTGTGTGTGCAATAATGGCTTTAATTTTTATGATTTTAATGAGTAATAACTTGAAAAACTGTTGGGGATTCTTTAACCATTTCTAAACAATTATCATTATTGTGCTTTATGGATAATAAAACCAGAATAATTGCCAGTGGCATAAACAGACTTTAGGGTTCGAAAGAGTAGGGTTATAAAGAATAGAATAAAAAGGCACCATAACTGTAACATAACAGTTACTATGATCCACTGAATAGTGTGGCAGTTCTTAAAATTTCCACTTTGTTTTCTGTATTTTCTCTCCTTTACATATTTTTCACCCTCTGTCATTTTTTTAAACTCTCACATCCATACTCGCTTCTAATACCTCACACATTATTATAACCTGTAAGAATCCTCTGATAGCAGTCTGCCTTCAGGAAAGTTTTACCTGACTGTTCTCTATCTGTCTCTTCCCGTCCTTCAGAGAAGAAAGACACAGTGCTTCGGCAAGTGCGTCTGGACCCGTGCGACCTGCAGCCGATCTTTGACGACATGCTGCACATCCTGAACCCCGAAGAGCTGCACGTCATCGAGGAGATCCCGGCCGCAGAGGACAAGCTGGACCGGCTGTTTGAGATCGCGGGAGTGAAGAGTCAGGAGGCCAGCCAGACCCTGCTGGACTCCGTCTACAGCCACCTGCCTGACCTGCTATAGTGGGCAAATCGAGAATCAAAATGGGATTTCAAAGTGGGGAAAACCAGAGTGGAAAGGAAGAGTCAATTCTAGCGTTCGAGGATCTGGGAGCATTGAGGAAGCAGAGAGTCTGAATTGATGTCACTTCACGTTCTTGGGTGGTTCCAGCTTGTAATTGTAGCTTATAATTGGGTGACCTATTTCCTCCAACAAGTCTCTCCAAGTTTTAGGTGGACTTGCCTGGTCCCCAGTATCTTCCCAGCCCCCTTCTTCTGTTGCCTTCTGTATACACACTGTTAATCCTTCAGAGCACCTCTATCCTCTAGCACCCTCCTCCAGGCCAGCGTACAGGGTCAACACTTTAAAGCAAGTCATGTAATTAGCTCATTTTCAGAATTATGACTAAGTACTTTGTCACTTTACATCCGTTCGGTATGGAGCTGCCAATTCCTTGTCCCCTTTAAGGCAGTGTTTTCAGCATCTTGATCCTCCAAACTCGGGGAATCCTGGGTCGAGGAAGAGGTGAATATATACTGACTACAAGGGGAAAACATAAGGTGCACTTTGTTTGTCTTAACTTGCAAGTAATGTCTTCACCTTTAAGCGATAATACCAGCATTTTCCTAAGTTTGTGCATATCGTCTTAGTTCCTCTTAGTTACTCCTGGTATGTCAACACAGTTGGAGATATCACGGCTCGTTTTCCACCCTTCAGAGAGGGCCACTCGCTGCCATTAATTCTCATAGAGTGTAAAAGAAAAAAAAAAAGAGGTAATCCAGGAAACCCTAACCTGTTTTTTTTTTTTTTTATCAGACTTTGTTTTATCACTTTCATGTGTTCCAGTTGAGTGGTTAGATAGTAGTGCTCTTCTGTCAATCATCTGACACTAACAAGGAAAAAAAAAGATACAGGGAAATATTTTACCAGGAAACAATCTCTCAAAAATATGTTGCCTTAACTTTTATTGTCAACCTCCACCCGTCTTTGTTACACGGAACAGCAGTTCAAACTGGTATTTAAAAAAAAAAAAAAAATCATTACATAAAGCATGCATGGCAAATGATTGACATATGTGTAAATGGGTTTTATCTCTAAATGACCCTGGTATTTTCTCTGGATTTCAAGGTGTTCAACATGCTGAAGTGTAAGATAAATCAAGTGCACCCTAAGTACTCCGAATGGTCCTAACCAAATTCAGAGACGCCCCAAATTCAGAGTCATGTGCCTGACCCTGTTAACCCTCCCCCCTTTTCAGCACACAAACCCCCTTTTTGGCTAGATCCATGTTCCCATGCCAACCCGCCGATACCTACCATAGAGAACCTGAACTCTGTAGGTCTCAGCTTCACAGTTTGTCACCACTCTGCCAGAACAACAGGGGTTCCTGCTGCTCTGGAAGCAAAGCCATATATCAAAAATATTGGATTAAAACACTGAAATAATCCAATATTAGAATACTAAGTAATCTAATATTGAAATATAATGATGTATGGCTTGGTTTTTTGAGAACGGCTCCACAACATCATGCAGTCAGCGGAGAGGCGGGGCTCAGCGTCCTGCGCCCTGGCCTGTTTCTCCCCTGGAGCCAAAGCCATATATCTAAACCTCTTTTAGATACGTTGCTTTGGAAGCTCTGTTCCTGTTGGACTCACGGACAGCACACCACAAATGCTACTACGCACACGGAAGATTCAACTCACTGCTAGCTAGCCCTCTTCGCCTCAACAATGTAGCGTCAATCAAGTGTTCTTGATTCTTGACATTTTTTTTTTTTTTGGAGCTTCATGTCTGTGTGTTTTTCGGATCAGACCCGGGCGTCTGAGTGTTCCAGTGCTATAGAGAGACTAATAAAATAAACACAAAAAACATCTTTTTCACGCAGTTGTATGTTGCTACATGTGTAGCTGATACTAAAATGTAACACTATTGATGCACTAATTCTTTTCTCTATGGGAGAGGCAAGACATGTATTTTCTCTCTCCTTGCCATTTCATATTCTTTCACTCTGAAATGCTGTTAACTAACATTTGATTATGTTGTCATTTTTTTTTTACATTTATTCTGACTTATGTTATCATTGTAGCATTTTTATTTTATTTCATTTTTTTAGCATTTTGATTACCCTCTTATGTTTTGACGGGCATTCAGATGTATTTCTCCCCGCTCGGTGCGAGACCTGGCCGGGATGTAAGATATGCATACTCCATACTCTACTTGAAATCTGTCTACTTCGTGGTACTTGATTTAAATGAGGAAGAAACAATGTACTCTTTCTGTTCCTTCCGAATTCCATGTTCTTACAGTGATAAATAAAAAATCATGATTAAAAAGAAAAAGAAGAAGAAAAAAAAGCACCACCAAAAACTCATCGACGTTCAAAAGATGATTCCGCTGTGAAACGTTGGTGTTGAATTGAGCGGGCGCCGTGAGAGCAGCGCGTGTCTTTCGGTCAAGCCAGTCAAAGCTCCTCTGGTGCTAGATGTGAACACTCACCGGTTGGCCTGAAACTGGGGCGCTCCACCCCGGACTAATAACTATTTAAAGTATTCCAGACTGAGTGAAGAGAGAAGATTGCACTGCTGTGGACTGGTGATGGGGACGATGATGAGGAGAAGGAGGAGGAGGAAGAGGAGGAGGAGGATGACATGAATGATGAGGACTGTGATCCTGATGTGTGCGCATGCTCTCCATGTCACTGTGGGGATTCAAAACTGCAGGGTGTGAGCGTTTTTGTAAGCGATCCTGTGAGGAAAATGGTGAGGTTTGAAATGCACATGTGCTCCGGTGGATGATTTCATCAAACTTCACGCGTGTAATCAGTATGTTTACTACTATGTAACCTCTTAAAATCAACAAATTAAAGCTCAAAACATTTGTCATAATACCGCGTGTGGCTGTGGCTTATTTAATAATTCGTATCCCTGCCAAGGGAAACAAACCTTACAGGCTACCTGTCGGTTAGGTACAAGTTGCAGGATATTATGTCACCAAGGTGGCACCTGTCTGTCTGCACGAGTGTGTGTGTGCATGTAGGCACGTTTTTGTGGTCGCAAAAGAACAGCGCATGATAGAAAAGTCAAACTTACACCACCTGATCTGATTGGATTTTGGAGCACCTTCCAGCATTCTTTTGAAAAACGATTTTTTGTGAAATGACTATAAATTCTTAAATGATAAGTACACCCAAAATACAAGAAAAAAAGATTCCTTGTGTAGTCTCTGCATTCAGATGGTTTCTGTGTGATTTGGTGGGGTTTCCAGTTTGCCACCATCTGCCCTCCCAGCAATACAGTATCCAGTCCCAATAAAATGGGACTGGATGAGTGTTTTTTTTTTTTTTTTTTTTTTTTTTTACATGTACATCAAAAATGTACATGTAAAAAGCACAACAGCAACAGCACGCTGGCAAACTGCATCTATCCGCCCCCAACGAGTACAAATTCAGGGCAAAATTTTATTTATTTTTTATTTTTGATGGTTTGAGCTCCACAAACGAATCCCCATCCAGTCCATTTTTATTGGGATTCCAGGAGACAGGAAGACCGGGACAGACTGGAAACCCCACCAAATCACACAGAAACTATTCAGATGGATCAATTGTGCTAGAGTAAAATTGTTTTTTTGGATGAACCTTTCCTTGTTGCTCAAGATGGAAGTATTTGTGGAGTTAATAATTACAGTAGGTAACTTTATTAATAACCCGATAACATAACTTATTTACCAAGTTTTAGAATGTGACTCAACCCCTCATTTGCTCCCCCATGTAGACTCACACATCTCACACACACACACACACACACGTGCAAGTTCAGGCTCTCGTGTCTCCTGGTTGCTGTAACATCTCTGCCTTCTCTCATTCTGTCTCTTACACTGAGCGGTGGAGACAATCAGCGTGGCTCCAATTACATGTGCTGTCCCATGACACTGAGAGGGGTGGTGTTCTTCAATAAGGCTGTTTTTGTGTGTGTGTGTGTGTTTGTGTATGTGTATGCTTGTCTCACCCTCAAGTGTGTGTGCCCATGTATATGTGCCAGCTCGTATGCATGTACGTCAACCTGTACTCACGTGCACAGATTAACGTTATGCAACACAGAGTGCACAATGTGTACGTACAGTATGCGTGTATGTCTGTGTGTGTGTGTGTGTGTGTGTGTCTGTGTGCGCATTCACCATTCATAACAAGCCAAGGAGATGATACAGGAGTGTAGTGTCGCCACGATGTCTCAGGTCTCCACCAAAACAAGAACAGAGCCGAACAGAACGTCTTTCATGTGGAGTCAAACTGGATTTATATGACACAGTTCATTCCACAGAAAGACAAAACAAAAGAAAAAGAAAGAAAACCAGATTTACACAACAGTGCAGTATATACAACAAGACCGACAGGCCTGATGATCCTCAGCTACCCACCCACACAGTCTGGTGCACATTCACACACACACACACACAAACATATTCACATACACACAAAATACTAAAACAACAGTAGTCTCTCTCAGTTTAATACTATACTGTTTTTGACTGGACACTGTATAACCATACCAAAGTTCATCTGATCATTTTTTGTTTTCAAATCATGTCAGTTTGTTAGCAGGCTAACGAGTCTGGTCAGCCAGCCATCTGATTGGCGGACCACGTAAACGGGGTGGACTCTGCTATAGTGACTTTTCACTGGTTTTCACTGTACTTCATGGCAGAACACGCCCCCATTCAACATGTGTGGAGCTGACCGAGGTGTGAAGTGCAAAGTATTATGGTTGAGTGTCTATGCTTCTGCAACCAGTAAACCTGGAAGTACAACCAAAAATTTAACAATTAATAAAATATGATTTTTCTCTCATTTTTATTTATTTATTTTTTTTATTATGAAGTTACAAAAATGATCTGTCACTTTAAGACTTTAAGACACGTCACAGAAGCTAAAATTCAGAAACAAATCTACATCTTTTTGGGTTATTTCTCTACCTCCCTTTTCTTGCCCATAGACATTATTTTCACATGGTCAGTCCTCCATGATGGTGCCACACATGACTGCTGGGAAGTCTGCGGTGCAGCAGCATACCATCTATAAGAGAAAGCATCACAAGTCGTTCTCTGGTTTGAGCCTCATACTTTACTTAAACCCACAGACAGGAATGTTGCTGCTTAAGTTACAGGAGGAATTTGCATATTTCACAAAAGACACAATGACCTCGTTCCACTGTGGAGTCAAAGTTGTTTTTCAGTACATAACTGATCACTCAGGTCATCATAAGCTCTGTATTGTTGCTGATTATCTATGTCATTAACGACATATAATGTTGTTAATATTTTTACAGTAAGTGACTTTGTCACAAGCGTAATTCAGATCTCAAAACATTTTAGTCACTGTTAATAGAGGCTGTTTTTACATTAATTAAATCATCAACATATAAATCTTAACAGTGATTTATTTCCACCTATAAAACAAAGAATAGCTTATCTTGACATCAATTAAACTAGAAAATGCCTGATGCCTGATGTCCTTTGACACAATCATGCCTTATCATGCCATATCTTCATATGTTAACTTACTATGTTGTTAACGGCTTTTAAACTGCAAACCAAACCAAACCACATATTTACTAAGTCAAAGATGCACATTCGTTTTTCACTGCCACTTCAAAAACTTAGTGTCAGAAATGTCGGATTTTGGATTCTTATGCTTTTGTTATTCTTGTTTGTATCTTAAAACAACAAATTGTATCACTCTGTGTTGTTTACATGTAAGTAACTTTCTCAGTTCAATGGAAGGAAACCAGCAGGATTGATTAGCACCTCAGAGCTAATTTGTTGTTGGCTAAAGAAACCCCATTCAATTCAAACCCAATGAAAGAGCGAGCTCTGTGGAACTCCCTCTTGAATGTCAGAAGCATCTAATGGCATCCAGTGGCATCTGTTTTTATTTCAGAGACATGGCAAGATCAATGATACAAATTAAATCATCTCAAGTAAAATCATCTGCATGCACGAGTCTTACTGGAAGTGCTGTGAAACCTGCAGAGCGAGTACTCCATCCTTGTTGCCCGCTGGTGCTGTACTTTCTCTTTCTTGCATGTCAACAACGATCTATACACGTAGCTGATGAGCTGATACAGTGAGTGATCAGATCAGGGTTTAGGTGACTCTCTGTTCTGTCAGGACACAAGACCGACAGGTCAGACCAGGAAACAGACCAAGGACAGACTGTCTAATCCTTAAAGGTCCCATATTTTTGGAAATTAGTTTTCACTCTCTACTGCGACTGTTAATTAGTTGAAGGTGCTACATTAATACTGTGAAAACATCCAAACATACAGTCCCCAAAGAAACTCATACAATATGCACAAGGACTGTTGTGCCTTTAAACTATTTAACGAGCCGTTTGAACTTCCGTAATTTTCTGACATCACAACTAAACGCTCATTTGCATATCTACGCCTTCGGCCCACCTTGTAACCAGGGAACGTATACGTTCCTTGCCTTGTAAGCGGAAGCGGCTGCTCCTGAAAAAGCGGTGGAGACGGGGCACATTTTGAAGTTAAGAACAGCTGAAGTTTTTCAGAAAAAGCGCTCTGACGCCAACCACAAAGAATGTAAGGGGAGAGCCGTCACTGTAAACAAACAACATGGAGATGTAGGAGAAAATGGCGTATAGAGACTTGTTTAGTTAATAAGTGAATACCCGAGCTGTATCACATGTCCATTAAAAGATAACTGCTACAACCGCGACCACACAGAGGCACTGGGACTCTGGGAAATTGTTGGGAATAATGTTGTCTGGTGACGGCTTCGTCATCACGTTTAATGAAGTTTGTGGGACATGTAAACAATGTAGCTTAACTAGCCAACCGGTAAAATCAGCTGTGCAGGCTGCATCACTGGAATCATGGGCACAAACAGCGCTCTCAGCAGAGTTTTTTCTTTTAAAAAAGTTTACCAGTGGGTAAATAAACACCTCAAAAACAACATATGACCCAAAGTTAGACGACTTACTTTTTAAAATTTACCGATAAATCTTAATTTTCAGTCTGAATATGATTTGGTCTTGACATGATGTTCCAATCCGTCCTCCATGACTGGCAAGTTCTTGGCAGATCCTTATAGTTGCACTTTCACTATCTAACTTCATTTTTCCAGGGAAGGCTCGCTTGCCACTCAAGCTCTTCTTGTGAATGCCATCCTTGTTCACATTCAAACAAAGTCACTGCTGGAAACCTCAGTCTGGCTTAACCCGTTACTTTTTGATTTCCCCTCTAATTTCCTGGTGGCAATGCGCAGCTCTACTGGAGCAGCTGAAGGTTGCTGTTGTCGCTGCAGATTGTTACTTATTCACTTTCCCCGGCTGCTTATGTGAACGAGGTCAAGCGGTTAACTTTCAAACTCCACATGCGTGCCAAGACCGGGATATTTCTCTGCCGTGGGAACATGGCAGAGAAATGTTGTTGTCTTCATATTTCTAGTTTCCAGTGTTTCTAGTACAATTCCTGGCCTCATCTTTCCACCTAGAAAGAACTAAAGAGTAACAAAATCCCAAACCCAAATCGCAGTGAAGCCTGAGCTGAAATGTTGAAAAGAAGGTTGCCAGGTTGGCGATGGTAACCACCACGTAACTCACGATATAATACTTTCAGGATATTTTACCCACAATAACAGCAATATCACAATACAGGCTATTCTGTGATATGTGCTGCACTGTAAGCTATGATACATCATATCTGTAACTGAAGAATAAAAAATACCCTAATTTTGCAATAAGCAGAAATCAATCATGCTTTTCAGTGTTTTAATATGCAATATGTAAAAAGATATGTATAAAATACAATTTTAAAATAATATAATTATATAAGGCTATATATAAATATGAATTTAATACAAATACTGATATTTAAATGATCATGGTAATATTATTACATTTTTCAACATGCATTATAATAGATAGATACATGCAAAGTGCCTGTGAATTGAATGAAAATATTGATACTTGCCACAAGTGTATTGATAATGTATCACAAGACTGCAGTATACTCCAGTATTGAAAATGTATTTGATAGTTGAGTTCAAGTTCAAGTTCATATTTATTTAGAGCCCAAAATCACTGTACACAGTCTCAGTCTGTATGGTTCTCAAAGATTCAAATAACATTCATTTTTATTCCATGTTTCGTTTTTTTGTGAATTGAGACTAAAGGATCCTCACTTAAACCAAAACTTGACAACTTTGCACAGAGCACCTTTAACATCATTCTCAGTGATCAGAGCTACCTGAATGACACTACATCATTTTGGCTGAGAGCTGGTCAGCAGCACCCTGTGAACATTTCCTGATCTGGCGCCCTGTCAGTTCAGGCGCTGCCGTGTTGCTCATACAGCTTTTCTTTTAAAAGCAGATTTCAGGCGGGCGCTTCTGCTGTTGCCTCCATCACATTCTCAATCGTTTGAGGCTGGGAGCTCAAATGAACAAAGTAAATACAGGTTGTTCTGACAATTGTTTTGTGAGTATTGCCATTGCTCATATACGTACAGGTGTAAGGAAACACACACACACACACACACACACATACACACACATGCGCTGAGTCAGACAAGGAAACAGCAGAAATAATTAAACCTGCTGAGCCGGTGCTCACACTAAGTGCACCCTTACCATATTTCAGGAAGTTTTTGTGCAGCTTGTTCCCCACGGTTCACAGTGAGGGTGTGACAACCTGTAAACTCCACTGACCAGAATAAAGAAATGTGTTCACTCAAGATGCAACTCCAAGCTTGTTGAACTGGAGTAAGAGAGTAAGAGAAAAAACAAAAGGTAAGAGCTTGTCATTTTTGTGATTATGTTCATATTTATTTGCTGTGATTTCACTGACCTACATTTCCAGTGTTCAGAGGATGGTGTGTTTATGAAACTGATTAGTGGATTACTGGTTGTTAATAGCATGTCCTCTTTTCTGTTTGGATAGAAATTCCTTGCCAAAGGTATTTCTATTGTACCTTTTTTACAGACCGTGACTTTGTAAGCTGCAGAGTATCATGCACTGGTAGGATCTTAATTGTGTCTGATGGATATGAAAAAACAAAAAGTATACAAAATGGCGGGCTATGAAATTTCTGTGAACTTCATCAGTTTGATTTTATTTTATCTTATTTTTTTGCTGTGGCTTGTCAGCATTTTTGTTGCTCTTGTCCTTTGCAGTCCTCATGTGGGCTGATAAAGACAGGAGTCTGTTAAAATGAGTTTTACATATTTAATTAAGGGTTCTGCTAAGTGCAGAGAGTGCAGCGTACTAGAGGATCTTTCTCACTTAGTTTATAGTTGTAGAATTTCAGAGCATGCAGTACACAGTGTAGTGAAGGCCCTGACCTGGTTACAGAAACATTTACGTCTCGGGAATCAGTACCGTGGTCAGTAGGTAGGTAGCAACTTGATACCTCACACCGTTAGTATTTCAGCCTTTGTCTGTTTGCTTAAACAGCAACGTTGCAGTCATGCTCACAGGACTGTGAATCAAAATGGTAGCACATAATCATATCAGTGTATCTGCTGGACACTTTATCCAGCTCCTCTGACTTGAAACCCGCATTGCATTGGGCCGCTTTGTTTTCTACTTGAAGACTACAGGTCGATGTTGCACTTACTTATTGCAACAAGTTTTCTTGTATTTGTTAAATGTTAAGACAATGTTTTTAAATGGAAGAATTTAAAGATAAAGGTTGGAGAGTTGTTAGCTGAGTGGTTTTTCTGTCTTTGCTAAATCAGGTACTGAGGTTTGTAAAATTTCACTGATGATTTTATTGAGTAGCAAAATTCTACCTTGACATCCTCAGAACAAATGAAATAAGTTTTGCTGTTGGTCAAGCATCTCAAACAGCCAGAGCTCAATATGCGTGATCTTTTATTTAGCCTGGTCAATGCCATGAAAATAATGACACAATAAAAGCTGCAAACCAACAACAATCTGCAATGTGTAAAGTCAAAATCCAGTTGAAGTCACGTAGACAACTGAGGTACAACAACACACAGGTGTGAACTCGGGTCACGTTACTTGGACTCGAGTCAGACTCATGTTACAATTTTGATGACTTTAGTCTCGACTGGGTGAAATCAAAAGACTCTTGTGACTCGACGTTGAATTTAACACCAGTGACTTGGACTTGGACTTGAGCCTTTTGACTCAGATCCTTCCCAACCCCTTTTTAAAACTTCTGCCACATTTATTTCAACATGCTCTTTACAAAATTATACACCTTTTTCACAGCAGCCATTATGAAATGAAATAATAGGTAAACACAGGTGTTACTAATCACATGAATGAAGGATCTGTTCTACTTAGGTACAGAGCCTTAATTTATATGATTAGTAACACCTGTTTACCTATTTCATGCCAAAATGGCTGCTGTGAAAAAGGTCTATAGTAATAGTAATAGGGCTGAGCGAGTGCTCAGATCAAACAAATATCCTGTGCAAATAATGTATTTTTTATGGGCATGAGTATAATCCAAGTAAAATACGTTGAAATCCATGCTCCAGAGTAAAGATTTTTGTTTTTATTTCAGCATTGGATTACTGTGTCCACAAAAATATACACTTAGGTGAAAGGCCATCCACGCAGCATAACTGCAGGGTGTGTGTGTGTGTCTGTTAGAGAGAGAGAGAAGCCAATGTGCATCCGGTTAATGGACAGAACACCATATAACCTATATTACAACCAGACAAAAAGTCAAAGAGGGCAACACAAGTATGGCTTTTCAAGTTAACTTGTCGGTGACACCCATCATCAATCATAAACAATTGAAGGTGCCATCGAGAGCGCGCTGCAAAGCAGGTGCAACTGAACCGCTTAAAAGCATATACATACAAAGCCACAGTGAACAAGGTCACTGGAGCAGAAAGAGACAAAACAACTCGACATGACATACGTTCAGTGCAATCCAGGCGCCAAAATGTCACGCCAAGAAGTATGCATATATTAATGGTTATTCTTAAAACCATAACTTTTAAAGTACTCAGAGTACATATCAAAAACATTTATATGAAGCTCTGAAGTTAAGAAGCGGTCATATTTTTTTTTCAATCCACAATAAATATTTCTCATAAACCTCTATCTGGACTCAGTTTGTATCTGGGACTTGAGTGTCAAGACTTGAGACTTGCTTCTGACTTTCAAAAAAAATGACTTGGTCCCGCCTTGATTACTGAAAATGAAAATGTAATCCTTTACATGACTGTGTTACCTGGAAAAGTAATGTAATTACAGTTATGTAATTACAGGGTTATAGTTTTTTTTTCAGCAATGTGTTACAAAGTAATTACAACAGTGTTTGAGACAATCATCTCTTCTGCAGCTAAGTTACCACTCATTGTAAAGCTGTATACAAAGAGACAACTGTTATTTACACTCATGCAAATCCAATGTACTGTAGTTTCTGAAGTTGATACCATTATGTTTCTGTTGTGGATCGTCAATGATGGAAACGTAAAACTGCTGATTTACATTCTTCAAGTGTAATTGCATATGTTCCTTTTATAAGACCAAAACACAATTTTAAAAGCCTAATAAATGACACCAACCCCACCCAAAGAAATTCAGTCACACGCACCCACACATTTCTCTCTCTCTCTTCTGTTCCCATTAGTTGTCCACACTGATGTGTTAGACATGAATAATCCTCTGCTGAAGTGGAATCTAACAACATGGGACCTTGATAACTTGCAGCCAACATTATGTGGGAGCTTCTCTAACCAACGAAATTAAGGTTACCTTAAACAAGATACGCCAAGGTAGGTAAAGGCAATCAATAAGGTGCATTTGGGAAAAACCTGACAATTAAGATAATTGGGATTGAAGAAAATTGTGTTATGTAACACTTGGCTTATGACTCAGCAATTGAAATAGGTTGTGTGTGTGTGTGTGTATGTGTGTGTGTGTGTGTGTGTGTGTCTGCGTCTGCAGTGGTTTTAAAACATGCTGCAGAACACAAAAGGTCCCTCAGTGAGATTAAATTTCTTATCAGGGTACATTGGGGAAAAAATCCTTTCATGCATAGGTTCAGTGTGGAAAACGCCTGAAGCGCTGCTGGTAATTTCCAAATTCCAAAAACTGACGAGACTGACAAACGGCATTCTTGGAATGAGGAAAGTGTTAAAGGATGATTCCATTTAGTCTTAGTCAAGTCATAGTTTTTTTCTATGATGCCTGGTTAAGATCCAAAGGTATGCAACAGAATACTTTCAACACTTTCCAAATTTCAAGTTTCACATTAGTTTTCACTTTCATAGTTAAAAAACGGACAAACTTGACCTTTGTGGGGTACATTGAATCTGACTTTCTATCGCCAAATAACTCCACTGCCAACAACAACAACAACTACAATTATGAAGCAGCTGTGTAAAAACTTAACCATTGTAACCATTAGGCATGATGGGGAAAAAAACTAAGACAGTAAAGAAGTATTTACTGAGGCATTTTGTCGCTCAAGTTCTTGTTGTTGCACATCAGAGTTTGCCATCATAGATGTTCAACATTGTTTGCCTTAAGTTTGTGTTTTAAAATGATTAAATGGAACTTATCTTTTAAAAAAAGTAAATCAGAATCAGACGCAAATTTGTGTCTTTTAAACAACTGGTAGCTGGAACATCAGTAGTAATGATTAATAGTAATAACAGCAGTTATTATTTTATTTAAAGTGTCCATATAGTTTATTCTAAACAGTTTAAGGCAATCTTTTAATTTGTCAAAATTAAAGGTTAAGGTCAATTAGTTCACATGTTCCCTGAAAAGGTCATTGGGTGCAACTGTTGCCTTACTAATGTGTTG
>OMLF01022262.1:6339-19352 GCA_900302615.1 Holocentrus rufus | reverse complement strand
CCCTTTTATTTACTTATTTATTTATTTATTCCTTTATTTATTTTTATTTTTATTATAATTTTTTTGTCTTTTTGTTCAGATATGTTTTAGTATATGAATCATGTATGATATCTATTTGTTGAAAAACAATAAAGAGTTCAAGTAGAGGCTCAGTGATCTATCTCATGAGCTGGGACAGACCTGCATATTTAATCTGGGCCACTCTGTGAACAAGGGTCGCTGCAGGAGCTATTTACTGATGTGACATAGTAATTACTACATTTACATGCATGCAAGAAACCAGATTATTGGCTGAAAATCAGGTAACATGTTTACTTGTGTTACCTTACTCTGATTATGTAGAAAGCCCATTATGCATGCATTCCCCAACAGTCAGACCATAGAAATGGAATTGGATGCAGTTTATTTTAGAATTCATTCCAGTTGACATGGTAGTCAGCAGTGTGGTGTGAAATGGACTGTTGATGGGCCGGACCCATGCTTCACATACTGGTTAAAAACTGGTCATAAAATGGGGTGTAAAAGGGATGAGTTTCCTAACATCCTGACAGAGCTTTTGTTGATTCGTTGATATTTGTTATTGAAATAAAGATACTGTTTTTGTAGTGCTCTGACATTTCATGTAAAATGTAAAACATTGTATGTAAAACAGATTCAGGCTCATGAAAATGAAATATTGCAACATAGGCTGAATTTGGATCAGAATAACTTGAATTTTACAGTTCACGTCACAACAGGCCCGAACATTCATCCCAGAGTCTTAGCACCACTTGTATGGGTTTCTTGTTCTGACTTAAGCTTCTCCTCTCTCTCTCTGGCACAGATGATCAAGCTACAAGCGGCTATCAAGTACAGTGAGGAGGAGTACTCTGCTGCCAAGGTGACTATTTGCCACACATTGGGCCTCATGCCCCAATTTCATATTTTATTTTTTTTTTATTTTAACTTAATCATACTTTTTTGGCATTGTGGGGTGTCATGTCAGATTCAGCAAATGCTCGCCACTTCAGAAAAAAATCCTCAATGATTCTCATAAATATGATGAATTTCACCTGTTAATAAAATTAATGCGCGTTTGTAAGACTTGCGAATAAGCATAGTTGATACCCAAAAAACGCAGCAGTCCGAGTTTGATTCCAGCTTGGGCCCTTTCCTGTTTATTGTCACTGTCTAATAAATAAGAAATCTCCCCCGAAAATCTAAAGGAAAAACACTGGAAGTGCATCAGTGGCCATGATATGCCCAAATGAAGCTGAAATTAAGCTTCAGAGAGAAGCTTCACAGCAGAGAACACAGCACAAGTCAAGATTTTCAACACACAGTTATTATTATTGTTCACACATATTATTACACATTTGAATGTTCATCATTTTTTTCATGTTTGAAGAATATTAGAATATCATATGTAAATTTGACATCCCTAAAATCCATTATTTATTTGATATAAACTGCACCTGTGTGTGTGTGTGTGTGGGTGTAGACACTGGTGGAGCAGCTGCCTCAGGATGACCCAGACTATGATGTGGATATGGGCTGTTTGCTTTACCAGGAGGAGGAGTATGAGGAGGCCTGCAAGAAGTTCATGTCTGCCATGCAGGTGCTGGGATACCAGCCAGGTATCTGCTACTTCACCTTGCTCATTATCGTAATGCTATAGTTAAACTTTTCTTTTTCACAATGCTCTCTGTTTTTGTCTCTCCCCCTCTCTCTCAGAGTTGTCCTATAATATTGCCCTGTGTTACTACTGCCTGAAAAACTACAATCAGGCCCACAAATACATCAGAGAGATCATAGAACGAGGTGTCAGGGAACATCCAGGTAAAACCATATCTCAGTGGAATCACCACCACAACACCACTGTCTGTGTTTGTGACTGTGTGGGCTCCAGTTAAACTACCGTATTGACCCTAATATAAGACGACTGTAACTATAGGATGACCACCCTTTCTCAAGACCCATCTTTTGGAAAAACAGTTTATAAGGACCAAATCTTGTTTTAATAAAGAAAATAATTTTATTTGAAAATGATAAACCGGGTATATTCAGCTCTTGGGCAATCTCCATTGCTTTCACTTGAATGATGGCTCGAGTGATGGGCAGGCCCTCATTTAGTTTTTCATTCACATATTCTCAAACCCTCCGATCAGTTTCACGCAAACAAATGAAGCTTCTTCTTCATTTCTTTGTTGACTTGCCCGACGACTTTACTTTTTCAGATTTATTTATAGGAAAAAATCCCCATCTTATATCCGGGTCAATATGGTATTTAAAGTGTGCCTAACTTACAAAAGCCTCAACATTTTTGTTCTTCTTGAATGAGGGTGCCACTTAAGTGCAGTTCTGCTTCCATTAGTTTAATTTGTGACTAATTTCCTGTGCACATCCATAAGGCTTGATATTAAACATACAACATAGATGCTCAATGTTCAAGCATTGTTGCTACACCTCAACACATACTTGGATGTCTATAAGGTTTTATTTTATTTTATTTTATTTTATTTTATTTTATTTTATTTATTTATTTTTGAGATTGTATTGACTTGTTTGTTGTTTCTCAGTATTTGGTTTCAGTTTTGCTGAAAAACATTTCCAAAACTAGATGAGGGGGCTCAGTAGAGTGCAGATCTCCACCAGATCGTTGTAGAGAGGCTGAGAGAAGTTTTCCATGATGGCCTTGGTCTTGCTTTGATCTTGGACTCAGTAGCAGGCAAACAGAGACAGACAGCTAGAGCAGCGATGGTCGAGCGGGCCAGACAGTCAATGGGGTGAGGGAGACGCGGCCCAGTAGTTCACAAGATTAGCCACAGACAGACACACAGACCCACAGAGAGACAGACAGACAGACACACCAAACCAAATGCAGTATCCTGGCGGAGATAATTACTGTTATCTGTTGTGCAAATTTGCAAACTCTGTTCTACCTCGTAAAAAATGAACAACCCTGCTGAACCTTCCAAAAGCTTTCAGGATGTACTAACAAACACTGATGAGAGAAATTAAGAAACTGAACTTCAAACAAGTGAATACACTTTCTGAAAGATTCATGAAATTAAGTTTCACACAACCTCAGTGCACGAAATTTTTATTCAGTAGTCTAATGGAAGGAGTTTCAGCCCACACACTTATTGGGTTTGGAATTACAAAATTGCACCTGAATCAAGATTGTGATGTTGGGATCCAGATTGGCTAAATTTCCACCAATTTGAGCTAATTGTTTTGTTTTTTTTTATGAAGTGAAACAACTGAGACTAACATCAATCTTTTGGTTCCAGAGCTAAGTGTTGGGATGACGACAGAGGGCATAGACGTCCGCAGTGTCGGTAACACCCTGGTGCTGCACGAGACCGCCCTAATCGAAGCATTCAATCTCAAAGCTGCCATTGAATACCAGCTGAAAAACTGTGAGAACCTCACTCTGACGCCTCTCTAGCTTCTGACCATTTAGAATACAACATAAAAATAGGAGGGTGGAGGAAATTCAAACTTCATCAACAGAAAATCCAAGCAAAAAGTTGTCACAGTACTGTATGTACAACTTGATTGACAGTCCCGAGACAGCACAGCATTGAGCACTTCGCACCAAAGATGTAGATGCAGACAAAAAACAAAACAAAAAAAAAAAAACAAGCAACTCAAGCTCTACCACCAGAGTTGTTGACAGTGGTTTAAGGTTACATGACTGCCATGTTACTTTAATAACTGTCAGTGACTCACATGGTGTCAGGGTGTGACCCACCCACAGAGGTTTAAATGCTGAGAAACTCATGGCCACGTCAGGACTGTGCAAGTGTCTTGAATGAGCAGCAACACATCTGCAAGAAAGTCCACTTGCCTTTGAATTACAGTCTGTAGATATACCATAACCTGGAAGACTGAAAACCATCCTTGAGAAGTAACCAGTTTGTGTTCTGACTAGGGCTGTCAAATGAATGCATTGATTTTGATTAATTAATCATAAAAATAATAATGTGTTTAAAAAATGCAAATTAACATATATAATGTAATGTTGTAGTGTCTCCTAGTCTTAAGTCTGGTTCAGTTAGATCACCAACATGCTAAGGAACCTCTTTGTGAGAAGTGCTGAAATTAACTGACTGCTGTTTTCTTTCTGTTGTTTTCATATGAATTCCTGCAGTGGAAGGAGCTCAGGAGGCCTTGACAGATATGCCCCCAAGATCAGAGGAGGTAACTGTCATTGCCGATTCATTCTTACTTTCTAAGGGTTTCTTTCTTTCAGTGCATCCTGTAAGTGTTACAAGAGAAATGGGAATAACATAAAGGCAGTTTGGCTTTTCCATTAAATGTAGTAAGTCGCCTATATAACATTTTTGTCAACATATTTCTGCTGTAGGAGTTGGACCCAGTGACACTCCACAACCAGGCTCTGATGAACATGGACAAAAAGCCATCTGAGGGTTTTGAGAAACTGGCCTTCCTGCTGCAGCAGGTCCCCTTCCCCCCAGTCACATTTGGAAATCTGCTGTTGCTCTACTGCAAATACGAGGTAAACAGCTGGCTGACCCAGCAGCTACACATTAGCCTGGAACCTCGATCCTATTTTTGTCTGAATGATTAATAGTGACCAAAATTTTTGGAATTGGTCCAATGTTGAGAGCAAACACTATAACCGTGAAAGAGCTGCAGTGTAATCCAATGGGGATTTGTTAGCATCAAAGTATGTCCACAAACAGTGCTTGTTTTTGCCACTGACAGGCTCAGAATGTTATTATAAGGGATTGACAACATTATGGAAACAATCCCTACAGAGATAGACTTTTTTGTTCACATTTCGTTTCTTACGGACTCTTTCTAACATCCCTTTTACTTTGACTATTTGTGTACAGGGTGTTTTCGGATGTTTACAAAAGAAGAAGTCCTGAATCTTGTCAGAGCTGACCAATCTGACAAATCTCAAATAGCCTGGGTGCCCCTGCTATATGCAGTAGTTTATATAATAACACATACCGAAACTTACACTATTGTCACAACCTTTTGTCATGAAACTTTCACTGCCCTGGTATCCTATGCCACACATACCCTCTACTTGCCATACAAAAAAAAAAAACCCCACAAAACAAAAAACATATTTGTGTGTAGGCTATAGCTGAGACCAAAATGTTATTAAATTGTAATAACATCTTGAAAATGAAAAAGACTTTACATAGATACATACATAGCAGTGTACCCTAAAACAAACACACACATCTCTTAAATGCTGGGGAGCAGTCAGCACCTCAGAATATACCACCCCTCTATTAATTGTCGGCATTTTACAACATATCCAAGGGGGAGTTTATGCATGGAGTAACTGTTTTGGAAAAGGCTTTGGAGCCATGTGGTCTGAGCTTTAATGAAAGCTAAAGCACAGTACGTGGCTCAGAGGGAAGTGTGGGTCTTTCATTAAAATCCTATTAATGTCGCTGCTGGATTCAGTCTCTCTCTCTCTCTTTCCGTACCCCACCCCCCTGCTCTTCCACCCCTCTCTCTGACTGCCTCCCACTCTCAACTCTCAGTACTTTGACCTGGCAGCTGATGTCTTAGCTGAGAACGCCCATCTCACCTACAAGTTTCTCTCCCCAGTAAGTTACACTCTGCACTTAAAGAAATACTACAATGTTTTGGGCAAAATAGCCTTTTTCTGACTTACCCGGAGTGAGACTTTCTGTTAGCCAAGCAGAAAGACTTGAAGTCTACAGGAGTCATTAGCCTAGCTCTGTCAAAGTGAAAACATAAATCTTGCAGCAGCTCCAAAGCTGTATTATATTTGAGATATGTGAATTTTTTTTAAAAACAGAATTATTTTAGGAGAAGTTAGATGATAGGAACTTTAACTGCTGAACGTAGATGGAAGGATACATGTGTATAGCAGTTATAGTTCTTACCATCTAACTTCCCCTAAAAAGACAAAAACATTTACAGAAACATTCCAAGATGTGTATTTCAAATACACGATACATTGTGTAAATAAGACAGCTCCGGAGTTGCTGTAAGGTTTATTTTTACTTACTTACTTTGACGAAGCTAGGCTAATGACTCCTGCATACTTCAAGTCTTTATGCTAAGCTAACACAAAATGCTATTGATCGGAAACAAACCAATGGACATACACAGGTATCGAACATCAAACTCTGGATAAGTCAGAAAAAGGGTATTTTGGTATTTTGGAGTATTCCTTTAACTCCTACAATTATCTGTGTTCTCATTACTTTTATTATTTGCCCATGCAACTGGGAAACGGTATTATGCACACATTGCTAACTTGAATTCTGCTTTATATTTCTTTCAAGTTTGGCAGGATCCATTTTAATGTTGAAATGTGCTTCTGTCATCCTCAGTACCTGTATGAGTTTTTGGATGCCATGTTGACTTGCCAGACAGCACCAGAAGAGGTACAGTCATGCTTTTGTGGAGGGAGAACTCAAAACATTTTTTAACCTCCTATGAAGCTGCCTATTGAATAACAACCTTGACACATGGTGTAGTTTTTTTAATTGAAATGGTTAGATGCCCCTAGCTAGAAGCTTTTGCTGTCGATTGGTCTCAGTGACATAGCAGCAAAATTAAGAAATGTTTTGTTTAGAGTTCACATCGATGCAGTTTTCTTTGCGGTATTCTATAACTTTAATTTTCTTGATCTGAACTGGCCCTAACACCAGTGAATTGTGCCCTTGTCGAACCTCAGTGTCTTCTTAAGGGGCTGATATACTTCAAAACAGGTGCGCACGTGGACAGCTGCAGATGAGCTCGCAGACGCACACGCGGCTCACCATTACCACAATGAAACACAAAGCCCTTGCTATGTGCTTAGTTTTCCTTTAATCCACGCACAGAATGCCTTAATTTTTAAGGGTCAAGTTAAAACAAGGCATCCCGTTTCTAGTGTTAGATGAAATTTGAGTGGCTTTGAGTCTGCCTCGCAGATACTTTCACTTTTACCTACATGCCTCCACGTTGCTTTCCACTGCCTGGACCATTTCTCTCCACCAGTTTTCACACACTGGATTGTCTCTGTTCTTCAGAAATGAAATATGAGTACAGGCAGACCTCCTGGAGCATGCGCATTGGCAGTACAGTCTGCGTGGTGGTCACAAAAATCTGGCTGCACAGCGGATGTCCGCTACCTGTCTGCACGGATATCTGCTGACGTCAGTCGGTGACGAAATTTATGTCACGCGGACCCTTGCAGATCCTTACGGACACGCAGACACGCAAAGTATAACAGCCCCTTTAGTGAGTGTTGGGGTATTGAGGACACTCAATACCCCAGGAGTGGAGGTATTGAGGAGGTTCAGTTATTGTTGGGTTGAAGAGATACTCTAAATCTCATGACACTCTTAGCTCTTGGATGTTCTGCCTAGTCTGGGCTGTAGACACCATCATTTATTTTCCTCCAGTTCTTTACGAGTTCATGAATGAAATTGTACCTCCCCATTTCCAAAATCCCATGCATTATTTCAGTGCGCTGGACTTTTTGTGTCTGTACATATAATATTTAAAGTGTTTATCCAGTGTTTTTAACTTCCCTCTGTCTGCCTTACTTGACAGGCATTTAGGAAATTGGATGAGATGAACGCCAAACTGACGGAGCAGTTACGCAAGCTGGCCAAGCAGGTTGTTTACCTCTGTCCTCCTCTTCTGTACATACACTATGTTCTTCTGCAGAACTTGCTAGTTTGAATGCTACCGTGTTTTCTTCATATTCCCATATTTGCTCAAAATTTCTCTTTTTTTATTACCTGTATCTGTTGATTTGGTACTTGACATAAGTGATGGTTAGATAGTCTCCTATTGATTGATTATGCCGTGCATCTCACAGACATCACGTCAGTGTGTCCACTACTACGGTGAACAGTTTTTGCCTTGATTTCCTGTTGAAATTTGAGTATCTATAGGTGGTGCTCTTTTCTTTGTCTGTACAGCAAATTGGCTATGGCTGCTCATGCCAACTATCCCATTGTTAATAAAAAATTAACCTGAATTTTGAGTTACAGTAGCCCATTAAAGTTGCAAAAAAAGCATAATTTCCATCTTTTGGCCAAACTCCTCAAAAATATTTCTGAACATGATGGAATTTTTATATGGATAAATTGTTTGTTGGGATTTTAAAATTGTTGTTTTGTGCCATCATGGCTCAGTTTTTTTTCCATCTACTGTAAGGTGCAGGAAGCCAGGCTGGCTCGTGACGAAGAGGTTTTGAAGAAAGCTGTGCAGGACTATGACCAGATGCTGGAGAAGTATAAAGGATGCATGCATGCACGCACGCGCGCGCGCACACATTATTATCTTAATATTCACACTGCCACCACACATCATCTCCTCATTGTTACCTGATTGGTTGTTTCCTCTTCTGTCCTTCCATTCGATTGTCCTGTTCCTCTTCCAGGTACATCCCGGTGCTGATGTCCCAGGCCAAGATCTACTGGAACCGGGAAAACTACCACATGGTGGAGAAAATTTTCCGCAAGTCAGTCGAAGTCTGCAACGAGCACGACACCTGGAAGCTGAATGTGGCCCATGTGCTCTTCATGCAGGAGAACAAGTACAAGGAGGCCATCGGCTTCTATGAACCCATTGTGAAGAAGCACTATGATAACGTGAGTGGTTCAGCTACACGTAGTTTAGTGTACCGAGCACTTGTACTTGTACAGGTTAAAACCTGTACAGTGAATGAAGTTAATTTTGTTGTTCTTATCATATCACATGTGAAGTTTCATGTTATGATAATTAGTGTCTCTTGTCACTGTTGTAATAGTTATCTTGTGGAGAGGAAATATCTATTGTCAGAGCTATACAGACTATTCTCTGTCTTCTTCCTACCAAAGCTATGTAAGCTAGCAAAAAAGTTGGTTAATTGGTGTCAGTGTGGTTATATGCTGATAAGATGAAACAAAGCTACATTAAGCATTATTACATGCATTTTTCTGCAGTAAAATTACCCCTTACAATGTGAGAGTCATCATTTTTAGGTCTCCTCCCACTATACAATTTATAGCCAGCCTGTTGTTATTGCCTGGTTTGAGCTTTCTAAATTTCTGCATTGGCTCGACAGTAAGCTTCTCCTCTGCCCTCCACTTCACCCCCTCACCACCTCAGCTTCATTTAAAGCTTCACTGAATTTGCACATTCTGCAAAGTAATTATCCAAATTTCAGGTCAGTCATACAATTACCATAACAATCAGTAATGCTGTCACAGAAATAGTTAATTCAAAGCTTTCTTTGTTACTCAGAGACAAAGTAATCCAAGTACTCCAACGTAAAATGTGTCCCTCATTTTCAACAAAAACATTTTTTTTCTTTACTTTTGGTTTCTACAAGCGATCCGCCGGAAGGAAAGAGGGTGGAGTGGTTTTGTGTCTTTACAAACTGAGTTTGTGCTCGCGACACCATCTAGTAGTCAGAAATCGCTTAGTCCAGCTTTAAGGATCCCTCAGCAATTGAGGGACTCTCTCGGGGCTCTTATCGCAGTGACTTAATGTTTTACCAAAATAGCAACATTGTGAGAGAAAGAAAGACAGAATGAATGAATGAATAATCCAAACAATCATAACAGGGCTCTGGCAGCTTCAGTACTTGGACCTGTAAATATGACTTACAGCATTATGATGTTTTGCAAAATAGAAGCAGCAGAACACACTAAGACAAAGAAAAAAAATAAAAGTAATATGTAGAGTTAAAAAACATAGCTATATGTTCAAGCCCATAGGGCAGATCATCTGACAGTGAGAATTTCAACTTGACTCATCATTTTAAAACTTGTTTGAAATTTTGTTTGCTGTTGGACCCTTGCTGTAGGCAGAAGAAGAGGAAAAAGAAACCATAACAAAAGCAATAGATGTTCAAACCCCGTAGTGCTTGGTCCACTCAACAATGCCCAGTGTGAAATAACTGAAAATTTATTAAGATATATGCTGTCTAAACGAGAGAGAAGATTGGAATATGAAGAAAATAGTTATGTGAATAGAGATTTAAAACATTAGTCCTACGTTATTGGTCATATAACTGAGATGTGACTTTTTGTTTAAAGATGGTAGAGCACCATGCTTTTAACAATGCCTTTTTCAATCCTGTTTCTGGTCCAATTGTCCAATACTAGCATCAGAACTGATGTATCCCTAAAGACCACATGCACAAATACAAATTGTCAATACTACTGACAGTCTGCTGAAATAAGGACAAAAATATGACAGTGTGCTTTTCTGTCTAGCTGGAGCAGTGTAACATTCAGGAGTGTCCCTGCAAGCGCAAGCCCTCGGTAAAAAGAACAAAAAATAAATAAATAAATAAGGGCTGTGTTTGTCATTTTGCAGTGCTTGCTCATCTTTGCATGATGTCTCTTTTGAGACTTTTCCACTGGTTTTTGTGTTCTTTTTTGTTTTGTCTGGTTGCAGTGGTGTTTCTAATGTTTTCCCCTCCTGCTAAGGGAGAATGTTTTGAAGCATGTTTTGGTTATTCTAAACAAAAAGTCTCATTCCAAATGAGATGTCTCTTGGATCTTTACAGATTCACTATCTATAGAATTCACATACAGATTCAGAAAACTTTATTGATCACCGCAGGGCAATTGCTTTGTTGCAGGTCCAGTTTCTCAACACATAGTTAGAGAGAGGGATAAAATACATAAAAAGGTAAAAAAAAAACTTACTATAAAAATAACATAGCAATATTAAATGTGGCAAGCGTAATGCAAATGTGTCAAGGGTAAAATAATAATCAAATTGAAATTATAAAAAGTAATGATAATACATGCCTGGTATAAATAAAATGATACTGATAATAGTAATGATGAAGTGAATACAGAAAATTAGTAATCTTCTATAGATTACCTTAAAGCAGAAAATGATATTGACATTTTGGCTAACTTCCTGTCCATTCTTGCAATTAGCACTCCCTGCCCTCCTCCCCACATCATCACATGAACACGCAGCGATCTTTGCCACAGCACCGTACAATGTTATTTTTCTTCAGCCGTCTTAAATTGCATAGTGTATTTGGTTATGTAAGCCGTTCCAGGAAGTGATGGAATCAGTAGCTTCAGCCCCAACAAACCTTCTCAATATGTTTATTTAAATCGGAAAAATGGTGCATTGAACACCCTGTTGTTTTAGGCAAATGTTGCACCTACAGTATGTCAGCCTTTTTAATATGGCTGCGCGCTGTACACACCCACCAAACAAGAGAAAACATACTCCCCTTGCACACCATTGAACACTGTTTCGAGGAAACGTGTTGTTCAACCCAGAAATCGGAGCAAAATGTTGCACATCGTTTTCAGATTGAACATGCCCTTGATCATAAGTACGCACAGAGGACCGTCTCTTTGTGGAATTCTCTCTCTTGATTGGATAAAGTGGGGACAGGATACCAGAAATTTTACTTTCTGTTTACTGCAGAGCAGAGGCACTGGCAGACCCATGTTACTGACCAAACACTGTATGGGTCATTGCTGATGGAATGTAGAGCTATTTAACTCTTATTTTAACAAAAAATATCACTTACAGCAGCTTTAAAGGAATGGTGATGCTCCATTTGAAATGTGTTAATTTAGAAATTTTTAAATTTGCACCCCATTCTAGATTCTCAACGTGAGTGCTGTGGTCCTGGCTAACCTGTGTGTGTCCTACATCATGACCAGCCAGAATGAAGAGGTACTGTACAAACACTTAGAGGCACTTAAAGGAATGTGTGTGTGAATGCATTCACTCATGGATGCGTGCACATATGTGTGCGAGCTATTGTGAATTTACACTTGTTTTTTTTAAATCCCAAGATATGTATTTCAAATGCACATAATACATTGTGTAAATAAGACAGCTTTAGAGTTGCTATAAGGTTTATTTTTTCACTTTGACGGAGCTAGGCTAATGACTCCTGTAGACTTCAAATCTTTCTGCTTAGCTAACACAAAAGGCTATCCGTAGGAACCGAACTATTGGACGTACAGAGGTGAAAATGGTATTGTACATCTCATCTCACTCTGGTTAAGTCAAAAAAGGATATTTGCCCAAAACGTTGGAGTTTTCTTTTAATGCTGTGACTCTGTCTAGATGATGGGCATCAGGGCTTCCATTCCTCATGTTAAACTGTGTGCACCTACACCACTATGAAGGATTGTACATTCATCCATTGATTCATTGTTCACATTATTTTGGTATGTTATGGTTTACATTATGTTGAGATACTGGTTAACGTTTCCCTTTTACAGTTTTAAATAGTGCATTTTTGTGATATTGTATTGAACAAACATTTTTAGACATTGTTAGACATTGAAACTGGAGTGACTTTGCATCCAATGTGGTTTTATTGTCATTCTGTTTTGTGTATGATTATTTTTGGAATTGTTTCCATACCCAATATGAATGAAACTGTCTCTTTTGCACCCCCCATCCTACGTCTTCCCTGGCCTTTAGGCTGAAGAGTTGATGAGGAAGATCGAGAAAGAGGAGGAGCAGATTTCTTACGATGACCCGGACAAGAAGGTCTTCCACCTCTGCATAGTCAACCTGGTGATTGGGTGAGTTACAGCAGCTGATGTTCACAAATCCTGTTAGAGAGTCCAGTCATTATAATATGTGTTTTTAGTAAGAGAAGATGTGTTTTGCCCAGGTTTTGGAAGAGCTGAAAAATGTTACGGAAGGGCACACTATGTCACTTTTGTTTTTTTCTCAACTATCTTAAAAGATCAGCAAAGAACTGGTGACTCATGGAAAGAGTGACATGACAGACTAGTAGCTGCTGTTGCTGAGCGACCAGCCTTTATGACTTTATCCAATCTGGATTTGACACAGTCTATACAGAAAATATGAGGGCTGGAGGCAAATTAGTGCTCCAGAGTTTATTCAAACTCTGGAGCACTTATCCTTTATTTTACTTCCTTCGGCTAGGTTTAGCACACTGAAATCTGAACTGAGGATCATATTCCACATAGCTTCATTTGTTGTTACCTCGTATGAACATCAGTGAAGGAAAATTACAACAAGGAGTGCAACAAGTCCATTGTCAGCTAAAGTTCCAG
>OMLF01022260.1:0-11753 GCA_900302615.1 Holocentrus rufus | reverse complement strand
CAGCTCGACTCAGCTCGCTTGGAACCCCGGCTGAGTAGGTCCCAAAATAGTACCTGCTAGCAGGTACTAGGTACTAATGGAAACGCGCTCAAAGCGAGTAGAGTCGAGCCGAGTCGCGCTGAGTCGAGCTGAGTAGGTACTAGTGGAAAAGGGCCATAATAATCAGATGCCTCTCTGCTCCAGGTGAGACATGCAGGTTTGGGGGGGGGTTGCTAATGGTTAATGCTTAAAGCGGAGACTGTCAGGGTTAATGGAGAGCAAAGAGCAGTCATTTTAAAGAGCCTGCCTGTCGCCCAGTGGGAGCGAGCTCTCCATTTATACGTTTCCTCATCGTTTGAACTTGGCTGTTGTTAAAATGGTTTGTGATTTAAACAAAGTCCAGAAGGTGAATCAGGCAGCGCGTGCGTAGGTACTGTTTTGTTTGTTTTGAGCACGTTAGTCAGCCAGTCGGTCCGCGTCGGTCCTGGTCTCATCTGTTGTGAGGAAACGGGAAGGAGAGGCACTCAAGCGTGTCATCAAACAGAGTTGATTACACCAAGACGCTCACTAACTGGTTTTGTGTGGCTGCAAAATGCACTGCGAGAGGAGAGGCAACATCTGGACCCCAAAAGGCTTCTCTCTCTCTCTCCTTCTCTTTTATACTTATACCATCTCTCTTTCTCGCCCACCCCCCCTTCAGCCCACACTCTTTTCCAGTTTTAATGATTGCCTAAATTGCCAACCCCCTCCCTTTCTCTTTTACAGGCTAAACCTATTTATGGTGGATGGCTGTGCTTGGCCCCTGAGGGAACAGATTTTGACAATCCTATGCAGAGATCCCGGGTAAGAGCATGCAGAACATGTACGCCTACGTGTTTGTAGTGGGGGGTGGGTATGTGTGTGTGTGTATATATGTTGCTTCCCTTTTGCTCCATGGAAATGTACTGTAGTGGTATGTTACACAAGCTCCATTAACTGCTGTAGCCTACAGCCCCCAGTGGGAAAACAAAAAGTAAGGCTGAGCTTTCACTCTTAATAGTTTGTTGTCTGTTGAAGGGAAATAGGAAATAGCCTTTATCACTTCTGAAATAAACATTTATCACGGCCATTGTGACCAATTAACCACCCACTCGGGTTTAGATTGAGGTTAATCTGACCAGATACGTTTCTCTTGTGACAGAAATGGCAGCGGAGATTCTTTGTGCTGTATGAACATGGCTGCCTGCGCTTCGCCCTGGACGAATCGGTAAGTAGTGCAATTTGTCCGCCATATTCAAAACCACACTGAGCGCACAGTCTTCTGCTCACACCATATAGTAACCAGGCTGTGAAACTGAACTTAAAGGCTGGAGACACTGCATGAGTTTCAGGCCCAGTGTTTCGCATCACAACTGATGTTGGTTGTTGGTTTGGGGAATTCGTGTTGGATACCTGGCACTTCAGGACATTAATCTCTTCCGTCTAGATCCAGTCTGGACAGTTATTTTAAATGTGATTTTTATGACTCAATGTGGACAGATATCGTGTTGAAATGGCTGGTCAGTCATTCAGGTTTGAATAGCAGTGATCAATGAGCACAAAACAAGGGAAAAAAGAACAGGAAGTGTGGATACCAAAAAGCTCCACGTCCATGTTTGTTCAGAGTTGTAGTCGTGTGAAAGCTTGTGTTTTCAGCACACTGGGGTGTGAAAACTGCAAGTGCCAGTCGTTATTTGTGTGATATCAGATGTTTTTCACAGTCTGTTCAGCTGTGCAATGTGTCCCCAGCCTAAGACGGCTTATCAGCCCTACCTGGGATGGTGATGATTATACGACAGGCTTATCTCAATGGGGGTAAAAAAAAAAAAAAAAAAAACTTACATGAAGCCACACAGTCAGCGATGTTGAAAATGTGCCACCTCACCGGAAACTTTGCCACTGGAAAGTCATACATTGGTTCATGAAGGGGTAAATAGAGCAATAGAGATAAGCGTGGTGAGGCCGAGCGAAAAGGCCCTGAGAACCAGAGATGGGGGGAAAAGCGGCTGTGGAGTCACCGCCTGGTGCCCACGCTAAGCTCATGTTTGTGCTGGTAGCGTGTCGCCAGGGGAATGTGACACGGGTGACCAAACCCATACCGGCTGATCAGGCTGGAGATTAGACTGCTTGTGTGTAAACACTGGGGGCTGCACATTAGCAGCTAGCCTGTCACAGACACTCACACTGACCTTTTTTGTTTTTCTGGTTTTTTTTTTTTAATGTCCTGGAAAGTTGAGCCAGGGGGTATTTTCATTTTAGGAGTCAGATCACTTCAGCTGTTAATCTGAGGTCTAGCCCCAGATTAACAGTTTGATTTTTTTCACCATGGCAAAACTTGGTATAAAGGAGATAAAAGAAATATAATTACTATGCAGCAGAGGTTAGAAACCCTGAAGGACCATCCCTGGAATTAAAACAGTAATGGTCCATTGATAATAACTGATGCAGTTTCCCACAAGCAACCACAAAATGTTACCATAACTCCACTTCTTTACTGGCTCTATAGTCTACATGAAAGAGGGATTCATTAGAGCAGCACTGTTCCTGCGCCTCAGTGGTACTGCAGGGGGAAAGATGAGCAGGCTTTGACATTGGCACACTCTGCCAGTATGGGTGTGGAAGCCATTTGGTGATGCAAGAGGCGCCGTTTGAAGTCCCACTTGGTGCATCTCCTCATGTTGTTATTGATCTGCGGGTGATGACAAAGGGAGGAAACCGCGCGCGTTCGCACAGGTTATGCGTGCGCGTTTCCACTGTGTAATGGGTTTCCAGTGACACCCATGCCGGTGTGTAATTGTGTTTTCCTCTCATTGTAACAGGGATTCCAAAACTGTCGGGCTCATTGTCCCTTGGTCTTTTCATCTGCTCGCAGGGCGCTCCAGAAGGCAGGAAAACTGGGTCAGGGAAATGGCTGCTTTGTGCTCAGGACCCCCAGGATAGGAACCCTCCAAAAATTTGAGCCGATAACCTCTCATTTCGTCTTTCTGCTGTTGAGCTCGTCAGGCGCGTCATTGTTTACCCAAAGGCTTGAGCCGGCAGTGGAGGGCAGATACGTTTTGTTTTGGGTTGGGGGCGAATGTATACATTATATTCCGGATACCCCCCCCTCCCCTTCCCTTCCCATGGCTCTTGTACAGCGGAGAGATTTGCAGAAGCCACACCCACTCACTCTTTCCTTGGCAGTCTTGTTCCTCGTTTGATCACATTATCTCCCCTTTCATCGCTGTTCATCTCCAACAGACCAGCCCCGTTAAGCCTATCATGCCATGGAGGTTCATGCAGAGAGAAGGGCTGCACAGTGATTCTAGTATAATCATGTATTTAAATTCAGAATTAGTAATCAGAGAATACACTCTATTGGTCCTACAAAGAGAAATTCATATTTTCTCTCTCCTCTCACCACAAGGAGATTCGAGGCCATGGTTAATTACCGACCCCCTGGAGCTGGTAGGGATTCAGTCAGTGCTCAAGGACAGAATAGCAGGGAGTATTCCTGCTGTCATTTGGGCTTGAACTCAGGTCTTTTGATTCAAGCATGGTCTCCCTAATCATTAGGCCACTCTGCTGCTGTGATCATAAAACAATTTCATTTGAATTAGAATGTCTGCTGTAGTTGGAAGATATTCAAGACATTGACAGAAGATACCAGAAGTTCAGTGAGATTATTTTTCTCCTCTCAAATCAAGCCTATCACTCATGGTCAGAAATTCCAGCTAAAAATGGGGTTTATCTCTCAAAGTCACATTGAAATGGCATTTTTAGAGGGTCTTGCTTCCTTAATTTCATGAATATCTTGTTGGAGCAGGATGTTGGGGCGGGGCTTAACACTGACAGGCATCTGTCAAAAGTGTAAACCAATGGGTGTTCAGTTAAGGAGAGAGGCAGTTTTATTTGCGATTGTTCCAAAATGTGATGTTTTTGCTGGCTGAAAATTGTGTTCACGCCTACTAGTTATCCACCTCTGAAGATTGTTTTCCAGGAAGAAATTAATGGGGTTTTTACATAAAAACACAAAAAATAAAAGTGTAGTTAACTCTTAAGAACTTATTGCAAACGGGTGAATATTCCGGCATGGGAAATTAGCTAACAAGGTTTTATTTCATCGTGACTTTATTGTGTAGCTGTGGCAGAAAGAGCTTTCACTCTCACAAGAGATGCTTTGTCTTGTTTACTCTGGAGTCCATACTGTAGCAAAATGAAACCTTGAAAAATGATACCCTGACATTCAGATTCTCTCCATTTGTCATGTGTTGTCATTTGTCATGTGTGTCTGTGAACTTGATCCAATTGTTCCGCCTCTTAATGGCCAGTATCTGGTAAAGGAAAACTAATTAAAACTCAAAATGTCAAAGAATTCCCTTTTTAATGGGTGAAATGGCCAGTGATAGAAGTGCCATTGTTACGATGATCAGATTAACTTGTAGACTTTCAGACAAGCTACCAGCTGAGGACAAGCCAGCCACATGACAATGTTTAAGATGTTACCAAGACCTGACATCAATCATCACAAGTTAATTCTTTTACCAGCTCGTTACTTGGATATTGGATCAATCGAGCTGCAGTTAGGAGTAACAAGGTTGCTCTTTTCTTGTCCCATTCACATTTTTGTAAGATGATCTTTTCCTTTTTTTCCTCATTCGTTTAGTATTTTGTCAGACTAGACAGGAATGCTTTGGCATCATCTGGGTCTAGGGCTGTAATTTGGTTGGCTTGTGTTTTTTGCGCACAATATTGCAACTGTGATTCCCTGTGTGCCTGTCTCCATAAAAGGCTCAATACGGTCTAGGATGAAGGCATTTATCATGCTTGAAGTGATTGTTAGTAATTCCTCTACTCTGAGCCAGCGGAGGCGGCCAAAGTCAGGCAACCAGCTGATATTTTGTGGGTATGAGATGGAAACACTGCAGACATCAATAACCAACAGGCCATCCAGTCACCAGATCCCAGTCACCAAGCTACCAGATTTTATCATCCTGAAAAAGCCTGTTTTTAATCTCTTGCATTAATCAAACTAGAAGCATATTTGCACACAATGAAACCCAAACCTTTTTTTAATCATTTTGAAGAACAAGGTCCAGGGAGTGATGACATCGTTGGCTATTTTTCGACCAGTAGACAGCAGGGCGAAGAGGTGGCCTCTTGAAGCTGAACTATTTTAACCATGAGGAGAGGGAGAGATGCTCTCCGGTCTTCGGCAGCATTCCTCTGCTATGCCCTTATTTGGTGAACTGCAGTGAGCTCGCAGCCCCGGGACCACAGAGAGCAAGAGAAACGGAGCATTAGCCCCTCAAAACCACAGGGGAAATGGCAGATATGCCCCAGACCCAGACATTCCGCACGCAGCCCGCCGCGGCAAGCACTCCTCTCTGATGATGCTCGGGACCAGGGTGGTAATGCATCTGATGGTTTGACAGTTCGAGGGAATAGCTGAGAAAGGCTTCAGCACTGTTGCTCACACGATTAGCCGGACTGCGATGAACGCTGTCATGCTTCGCACTAAACGACACTAAATGGGCGGAGAGACATCATTAAAGTGAGACAGGCGGTCGTGGAGAAACATTCTGCTGAGAGGGATGGAAATTGAGCGAGACCACCCTGAAAGCACCGAGGTTAAAAGGTCAATGACCATGAGAATGCATAGAAGGGAGGGGTGGTCAGGGGGTCATGCAGCGCTCCACTTTGCTCCAGAGCGCGTTCTGTCCTATCTCAATTTCGAGGAACCTAAAAGTAATCGCCAGATCAGAATCACTGCCACATCTTCTTGTCTAAACCTCCACCGCATCTATGAGATGTTGAATCCAGGATCCCACTTTAGGATTCTCTCAAAGTATTTCCAACATGGCAGGCCTAACAGGGAGGGGGGCTGGCAGTTCCTGTCTGTTCAGTGCTGGGAGTTTTGCCTGGAGTTTTGATGGAGGGCGCTGCGTGTTGAGGCACATGCCGTATAAAACAGCAGCCTCCGCTCCACAGCCTGCTGCGGCGGCCTCTGACGCTTCTTGCCACTGGCTCGGCCTGTAAAAGCCTCCCAGAGGATTTATCGTTTATAGAGTGGGTGTACTCCACTTAATTCTAAAGCTGGCTAAGTTGGGTTTTTCACGCCGTTTTTACAGTCTTTTTTGGAAAGTTTCAACAGTTTACTATTGGGCTTGGGCTGCAATTAAAAATATCCCAGATTTTGCATGGGGGTAATTGTTTGCAGTAGCCAAGTCGTTGTGCTAACACATTCACTAGGTCATTTCACACTGAACACTCTCTTCCATTTTTAGTATAAATAAAACTTTTTACTTGATAGACTACCATGGCTTGTATTGTTTCAGTGCGGTTCAGTCTCTTGTTGCTTGTTGTGTTTTATTGCCTCTTGTCGTGTCACGCTCCCAGAGAGGCTGAAATCTCAAGAAGAGCCTGTGAGAAAGTCGTTAGTTTTAATAATATCCCGCTGTGAAGCTAAAAATAGTCAGCCCCATGGAAGGCAGACACAATCGGAGGATATGGGATTGGATCGGTTGTGTAGAAATCAAACCCAGTATAATTCATCTGCGTTTGAATGGCAGCCTTGGCAGATACATCTCCTTTGTTTTGGTGCCAGCAACAGAGGGCAGTTTCTAAGCAACAGTTTGCCTTTATGTGCACAGGACCAGGATCAGCTGGAAATGTGAAAGCCCAGACTTCACCATAACAGCAACAAACACATAAAAACAACCTTAGGTCAGGGTCAGCCTCATCTTTGTTTGACCCTATACACTGATTATAAGGACTGACAGAGGGCAGTTGCTGCTGCCAAATAGTGGTTGGATCCAATCAAACTTCATTATTGTAGCTAATAGCTTTGTCTAGGTAGACATTTTGCGTCAGTCTCATTGTTACTGTTCCAAGTATTGTCCTGGTCTTTCCTGGTTTTTCTTCACAGAATCGTTGGGTCTGTTTTAAAAATGAGGGAACTGGATTATAAACTCAACAGAAAAGGTTTTCTTATCTTGAAGCTCTCCTCTCCACTGACAATGAAAATGTTTTATGGGCCTGATACAGCCTCGAAGAGCCAGGCATCCGTTCAGATAAAGAGGAGTTAGGAATCTGCATTTCAGTCGTAGTGGTAACGTAGCACCAGGGCACATAATACCCTGTCAGCTTTTCTCCACGCTCATTAAAGAGCTGCATACATGCTACCACTAACGTCTACAGATGTCCCTACTACATACATTGACGTGGCATGAGTGTTACCCCACTGCAGGGTTCAGCAGTTCTCGGTTCCTGCTCTCGACAGCATTAAGTAGCCTAGATATTCCCTCTCAAACGTTCTATTTTCTTTCTAGTGGAGCAAGTCCTTCTGCAGCCTCGCGAGTTCTAAAGTGCGACCCAATGTAATTGCCATATTTGGCAGCCCCCGGAGGTTTACAGGCAGATCTTAATAAAGCTGGATCTGTGTTCAATGGCCTTAAAAGGAGCTGGAGAGAGGACCGGCACCTGTTTTACATCTGTAGCAAGCAGAGCTAAGCAAAGCCTGATAACAGCGCCGCAGGATTCAGACCAGACGCACCGAAAGCACGGGGGGCTGAGAGGAAGTTTAGGGGAATTCTGCGCTCCGGTGTTGATGGGACAATAAGTTATCAGGTAGAAATAACAATGAGTCTCTGAAAACAGGGGTGAAGCTCGTACGGGCATGCTGTCGGCGGCTGGTTGAACATCTTTTTGCTTTTACTACCCAGTTATGGCCATATTTCTTCTGTCCCTTTAACCCAGAGAATGTGGAAGGGATTGATGTTAGCGTTTTATTGGAACAGACTGTGCACCAGAGCGAATCTGTCAAGACACAGAAAGGGATGGCTTATTATTATCACATGGTCAGGGTTGCACATTGTGATCCCCCTCAAAAGAAGTATAAGAAACATGCTTTTTTAAAAACCCTCCTAGCTGGTGTACAAAACAAAGACATAGTCCAGTGGTCTGCACGGCTCACACACTCACATTCACACACACAAAGCGGCTTCAGTCTCCAGCCTCCCATTGCTGTCATCCCCCCTATTCACTCAGTAGGCGCTATAACTGAAAGATTTCCCCAGTTACCATGGTGAGCTGTTGATAACAGCAGAGTGGCCGCACAGTAGAGTCCCGACGTGTCCTCTGAGCAAGAAAAGCAGAGGAGGGCTGAAAGAGAGTGTTATTGTGATGCCCACTGTGCCAAGCCTGTGAAATGTTAGGCATACTGAGTCATGTTTTTCCTCTCCAATCGTTTCTGTTTTAGTGTTGAACTTTATAGTGATATCAGTTGGTCTGATATGGAAGCAAACCACTGAGAAAGTAACTCTTAACTTACACAATCTTACATATTTATTTTTTAATGTCTAATGCTGCTATTTTACACCCAATGCATATATGTAGTGATTTTTAATATTTTTCATTCATATACATTTTCATTCCATATATTCTACTGTTGAAATTGTTGGAGGCGTTATGTTAACTCTTCATTTGCTCTTTTGTTTTTTATATCCTATTCTTTTTCTTTGGTATGTCATATCTGATTTGATTTATTTGATCGTTAGTGATCCAATATGCACATACACTGCACTGCACTTGAATGAAATAATAATAATAATGAAATAAGAAGTTACATGGCATTTGGAAGCATTAATTCATAAAAAAACAGAAAAATACAGCCAAAACAAGTGATCTGATGGAGCAGCGCCCAAATTCCTAGGTTATAAACGTCTTGTTGTTTGTCCCGCAGCCGAGCACGTTGCCCCAGGGCACGGTGAACATGAACCTATGCACAGACGTCATTGATGCCGAGCCCAAGACAGGCCAGAAGAACGCCCTGTGCATCATCACCCCAGACCAAGAGTACTTCATCAGAGGGGAGAATAAAGAGATCATCAATGGGTAAGTTGTGCCTTTGTGTGTGGGTTGCTGATGGGTATGGTAGGGCAGGGTTGCATGGATGAGTCCAAATGTTCTCGTCTGCACATTTTTAGCTGGAGCGAACAACTGGTGGTGTACCCCAGGACCAACAAGCAGAACCAGAAGAAGAAACGGAAAGTGGAGCCTACAACCTCCCAGGTAGTGCTTCATACAGTGTGCACAACAGGTGCTTTAACCCCAGAAATCCAGTTTGGTGAAAAACAAATTTGTTCCTGTGTCCTGTATGTGTTTTGAAGAAAACTTCACAGGCAGTACATATGCCTCAGTAACTGTAAAAGCCATAGTAATTGAATCAAGAAGGTTTTTTAAATGTGATTATGGGTAGTTTGATCCTTCCAGCGGTACTCAGCTTTGGAAAAGGGGAAGGACTTTTGCATTGTCAGCCATCATTTATCATCATAAGAATAAAATTGATGAGCTTCTTTTAGGCAGCTGGCTCTCCTGTTAGATAGTGTCATATTATTTTTCTTCTTAATCATGTTCCCATTTCTTTATCACATTCTGTTGTTTTTGGCTCTTCTGTCTTGCGCTTTTCTTCAGGAGCCCGGTCCAGCCAAGGTAGCGGTGACGGGGTCTGGCATCCCCGAGGCGGAGAAGGTTCCAGACTCCAGCTCCATCATCTGGCAGGAGGAGCTGAACCAGAGGGAGGCCGAGGGGGCAGCCGTCTGGTCTGCCGCTGATCTGCCCCCACTGGGATCACCACTGCCCCCTGCAGGTAGGGAGGAATAACACTACGAACGCCTGTTATCCCCCACAATTGTTTCGGGAAGGGACGATGGAACAAGCTCCAGTCGTGTGTCGGTTTTGGATGAAATTTGGAGGAATGATGGATTTTGGTACTCTGGTCTGGTATTTTGAATGTAAACCTGATTGGCCCACCACAGTGCCACCACCAGGCCAATAGGGCCCTAAGCTTTATGCTAAATATCTCGGACACTTCTGGGCCAAATTTGATTAACCTTTGTGGAGTGATGCATTTTTACACTTCAAGAGTCATCAAGAATTAAATAAAGCATAATAATCATAAACATACAAAAATGAGTAGGAGGATATTCTGAAGGTAAGAATAGTAGGTAAAAATAGCATGGTAGCAAAAATAAGAAGAAGAAATTTAAAAGAATGATTCAAAAGGAAACACTTGATAGACGAATACTGTTACTTAGTATAGTCATGTTTATAGAAGAGTACATGTGTGTGATGTAAGTCAAACAGCATTTCTCATCATGTCTCTGGGCGTCTTCTCTGTGTCTTTCTGGACCAGGTGACTGTGCCTCTGTGGGCCAGGGCTCTGATGCTGGCTCCATAAATGGTGACGAGGTGGACCGTGGCGGCCCGGTGCTCCACGGCTCGGCACCCCAGCCGCCCGGCGACCTGCTCTCCCCAACCGGCTCCTGCTCCAGCCTGGGAGGCGTCCCGCGCTGTCTCTCCCCGGCCCCCAGCGACCCCTTCCCCTCCGGCAGCTCCCTGCTTTCCAACGGCTCCCACATCAGCGGCTCGGTCAGCTCGCTGGACTCGGACGCCAGCGGCAGCACGGTGACCAGCACCGACAGCCACCCGGCCACCCACCGGGGCGGCTACCCGCACGGCCACCACGACACAGCGCGCTCCAGACGCCAGGAGGCCGAAGCCAGGAAGGCGGAGAGGAGGAGCCGGATGAGAAGCCCCAACAGGCAGGAGAGGGAGGCAGTACTCAGCCCCGAGAGGAGGTCAGTACCTGTTCCTCATGTTACTCCTTTGTTCATCATTTCCCTCTAAAACTGTGTCACCTAAGTGCACGTGTGATCCTCACTTCAAGTCCCTATTTAAGTCTCTATGTCTGTCACTGAAGTTTATATAAGTCAATATGGGTTTTGCTAATTGTTAGCATTTTGTGCTGATACTCAGTGTCTTTAAATTTAACAATTTTGCCAAGTATTAAATGTTTCTCCCAAAAATGTATTCTTGTCATGGTAGATGAATTTCTGATGCAACATTTGGACCATCATATGACACTTAAACCCACAAAAATTATGTTTTTGCGATTTGTGTGGAATCTTGAATGTTGCATTCGAATGAGTACAGGCAAAGGACGTGATCAACACTGTATTATTGATCAGCTATATAGTAAATATGTAATCAAAAATTGCATCACATCTGCCATATCAGAGGTGGGCGGCACTGACTGGCCGATATCCCATTTGTAATCAAAGGCAGATAATTGACCAGACTGGTTGGTAACCTGATATATTGGTCTAACCTTAGGACTGACTGTGTTATGTCCTAAAGTGAAACAGAAGCCTTCTCTTGCCTTGAATGAAACTAGAACTACACACACAGGAGCGCAGGAGAGGCCAGATATATTTAGCCCGTCTACACCTCGCTGTCCCGGCTGCCAGGTAAAGCATTTAATCAGCCTCAGATTTAGGCTGGTGGACCAGGTTAGTGGACCGCCTTCTTGGAATGCCAGCTTCATGCTAGCAGAAACTCTGGTCTGGAAATACTCGAGCGGCCCGGCTTATCCTTTTAAAGGCATATACACACACGCACACATACGCAGAGTACTGTGACGCACACACTTTTGATACTCACACATGCACTCTCAGAAGTTGTGTGTTTTCAGCGAAGGGGAGGAGAAAAGACCGTATTTGGTGAAATGAAGCCCCGCTACTTTGCATATCCCTCTGCGTATGCGTGTGTTTTCGCTTCTCATAAGAGTTTTCTTTCTTAATAATCACCTCCCCCTGACATTTTTTTATCAGCACTCATATTCAGCGTAAGCATACACTGTATAAACACACCAACTTTGTACTTTCCATTCAGTAATCTGCATCTCAGCCTCTAGGGCTGTTCTCGGAAAGGTCGCA
>OMLF01022258.1:0-10076 GCA_900302615.1 Holocentrus rufus | reverse complement strand
CAAGCCTCAGCCGCAGCCTCAGCCTCAGCTGCAGCCTCAGCCTCAGCCTCGGCCACAAAGTACGTGAAGTTCAAGCATCACAGTGCATGATGGATCATACTGCTTGTTCACAGTTCTACATAATTAAATAAGATGAACCATTTTCCATTATCAGCTCCTCTCACCTGTGAAAAAAATCTGAATTCTTCCCCTCTCTCTCTCTTCCCTTTTGTAGGAGACCTCTCTCCTCCGTTGCTCCCCACCTCTTCCTTGCAAGGCCCCATCGCGCAGTGGATCGCAGAGCGGCGCGAGGAGATCGTCCTCCAGATGACAGAGGCCTGTCTGAACCAGAGCCTGGACGCTCTGCTGGCGTGCTCGCTGCTGATGCAAGAGGATTACGAGCTGGTGCGAAACCAACGCACGCGCTTCGCCAAGGTCCGCCAGCTTCTGGACACCTGTCACCGTCACAGCGAAGACTTCTGCCGTGTGGTCGTCCGCAAGCTGTATGACAACAAGCAGCTGGGGCTGCAGCCCTACCCGGCCGAACTCAGCTCCCCCTCCGTCACGCCGGTCCCCAGCGCGCCGCCGCTGTCGATGTCCTACAATATCCCCAGGAACATGTAGCAGCAGTCCATAGCCAAGCAGTGGAAATTTACACTACAGTTTATTCTAGCTGGCTCCATTGTCATCACGATGGTCATCCTGGTTCCTGCCAGCTAGTTGTGCACCTGAAAAGACTGAGCACGAGTTGGTCTGATGGTTGGCATGGCAACTTGAAGTTGAGCGAGGGGAGTCATGGGTAAAGATGCTTAAAAAGCTAAACTGTTGATTTCAGTCATCCACTTGCTAAGACGGTCAAATAGTCCAGGTTATATTCTATACAAATAATCCATTTTGATTGAATCAGTGGTTTATTTATGGATCTAATTAGGTCAGTTGTCAAGTATATTATTTATTGTTCTTTCATTCTGAATGAATCTGTTGCAGGATTTTCTCTGTTTTTGTTACTTTTGTCACCTAAAGCGAATGCATGATTATGTAGCTCATTTGTTGTTTATTTGTGGCCTTATTTGTAGAATGCAAACACCCTTAAACTCAGTTGATCTGAGTCTAACGCTTCAGAAGCAGGACTGTTAAAAAGGCTGGAAAACCCGCTGCAAAAAACAATGCTTATCCATATTGTAGCAATCCTCTCTTAAAGTAGCTGTCAGAGATGATTTATCCAGACACGTTTGCCACCTGAGTGCAGTTTGTAGCACTCATGCAGCCTGTTATGTGTGTATTTGTATTAAGCACATAACGTAAACAGTGTAGGAGCGCTCAGTCAAGTGTTGTGCAATGAGGACTGCAGAGCTAATAATAGTAACCTATGTGGTCTTAAACATAATATCGTCAACAACATCACATAACTGGGCTGGTGTGTTGGAAATCTGTTGATTTGGCTCGACTGTGGCAGTCCAGCTGAATGTAAAACTATATGACTTTGCTGCCTAGATGGTTTTCTTCCTCGGAGTTTCGTTGCTGAGGAGCTCGGGAGAGTTGGTGGGAAATAGTGACAAGAGGAAGTGATGGTGGTTAACACAACACAAACAGAAACCGGTGTGTGTGTGTGCCAACATTAAAAGTGGACCAATGTGATCTGCTGTTAGATTTCTATTGGTCTTCTCATTAGTGGCCTCACTTCTCCTCACAATTCCCACAAAACCCTAAAATAAACTCTCGACAGCACCTGGATACTCCCAGAATTAAGGCTCTTCCACGGACTCTTGGCTGCAGTCGTTTTTCATATGAACACAGATGAAACGATCACAGCTGTGTGTCTGTTTCATATCTACGGTCAAATCAAGCTGCTCTATAAAGACATAAAACAACATGACAGGAGTAGAGCAATCCCTTGCCTTGCTTGTAGCATAACTTTAGGCCACGACACAGTTTAGATGTGCTGAAACTGAATTAAATCCTGCACTATACAGTATTACCGATGAGTTCAAGTTAGCAATCTGATCTCTTTTACAGTCACACCACAGATCTGTTGAAGAACAATATTGTGTTTTGCATTTTTTTTAAACTGTCTACTGTACCTGTATCAGTTCCTCTGCCTAAAATGACAGTAACACCTGTTTGTCAAACACTGTTTTCTCTCTGCCAAGTTCTCACAGACACATTTGCAAAACAAGGCAGGGAGCCTGTCACTTGCAACTGTGTGCACATGTTCACTTCAACACTGTCGGTACCATTTTATCTTTCTGAGTGATAATAATACCTGTTTGTCAACCACAGTGCTCGCTGCACACTTTTACTTATTCATGCAATCTCAGTGCCAAAATATGTAGTAGGTAAACATTATCCCTGTGAGAAAAATGGTTTCTGTTTCCATGACAGGTTTTTTTTTTTTTTTGGTCCCTGTTACATTCCTCCCTCCTTGTTTTTGCTAGAGGCCTTACTGTCTTCATCATTGACTTCACTTCCTCAAAATGGGTGCTGAAATTACTGTAGATGTGGTGTATATGGATCATACCTGAACTGTCCATATATTAACCATTACGCTCCTAACACTCAACCTCAGTGGTTGTAAAAAGTAAAATAATAATAATAATAATAATAATAATAATGGAACACCAACTGGTAAATATTGACACGTTTTCTTATTTTTCACATGTAATAATAGTTTAGCAGAGAAATAAATTAGTTGATTGTTAAAAATGTTTACTAACTGTTTAGTTTCCATTGTTGTAGACTAATATACTGTTTCTCCTTTATGAGAGTAAAAGCAAATCGCATACTAATAAGTAACTTTGTGTTTTCACTGGACAACAGAATCTGGATCTTCCTAAAACTCCCACGGTTGAAACTGGAAAGACTTTCTTTTTTTTGGAAGGTGGACCACCACGGTTTATTTTTGTGGGTTTAATCAAAACAGGAAATTCCACACAATGTCATCACTGGGAGTTTCTGTGATTATGAAGTCATTTAGCAACGGACAATATGACGGTCCAGCGTGGACCACAGTCCTCTGGACTTGTATTGCCTTGTCTTCAATAACCGTGCCTCACGTTCTGCTTTCAGTTTAAACGGTAGTTTTGCGCAAAGTCTTTTTCACGTATCAAGCACGAGGAAAAAAAAAATGCTTCAAATTTGAATGTCTGTTAGCCATAAATATGTTGTAACATATTTTGTACTGTAGATGATAGTTTCATCTTTTTATATAAATATTTTTTTCTGTGATATCTTGTTAAAACTCATGCATTGCTGTAAAGTGTTGGTTTGATATTCTTAGAATTGCCTTTTGCAGAACCGCAGCCTACGTTAGTGCCCATGTCATCGTTGATCAAGGAAGACGTACAGTACGAACTAATGTACAGTGGATGTATTGGTGTGGCTTCAACAGGAACTAGGACTATATTTCAAATTCTTCATTAAAATGGGTAATTTCTTTTCATCTGTCTGCTTATATGTCTTCATTTCAGATTTGACTTCATGTGCACTGTTGTATAATTTCTCTCCAGTCACCAATTATAAATATTGTCCCCACCAGAGATGTTTTGCTGCATAATCATGAAAGGCCAAGCTGCAGAGTTACATCATGTAATATCTATTCATAGCTGCTAAATGGGGTGCCAAAAACAAAGAGTGTTTAGCAGTTGGTTTGTGTGATTGAAAGAGAAATGGGCTAGTGGGATCAGTGATGGGGGGCGGCTTACATTTTTGTAGGATGGTTTTAGAGCATGACACTATAGCAGTAATAATGCATATCATATGATCTATATCTCAACCCAGAAGCAGCTCAGCTCCCTCTGTCTTGAGTTATTAAGGCTCCCCGGGGGCTGGACGAGGCCTGCTTTTCTCTCAAAATAGTAGTAGGGGGGGAACACGAGAGTGTGGTACGTCTGAACTGGAAAAACACCCGCTGCCGTCGTGTAGGGCTGCAGGGATTGCGACATTGACTGTCTGTTGCTGCTCCTCAGATGTGATCTCACCAGGCTCTGGCTGCCTGGCTCACAGCACTCAGCTCAGAGGAGTTCACTGGTCTGAGAGGGACTCTGTATGTTTACTAGGACAGACTTGTCTCTTTTGTTTTCTACTTGAATACAAGGTAAGTTCACTTTCCTTTTCACCTCTTGATATATTTGCCTTGTGTACCATAAATTACTTTATCTGATAAATATTTTTGACCATGTCTTGAGTCACTAAAAGTGGATTGTGGGAAGAGACAGGAAAATAACACAAAAGTCACTTTGTTGGGATAAAAAAGGATCATTTTTCCTCATGTATGATCTTTTCTTTTATGCACGACATTGGTTAGGAGGAGGTCAGTCAGATCATAAAAGGAAAAGTGCAAAAATAAAATCACTGTTTATTGAAAATAGCAAAATCTAAGACTGTGTTTTGAGGGTTGACCTTTATTAACCCCATTCAAATCCTGCTCCACCATCTGCACACCAGAACTGTTGGACTTATGGGGAAAATGAGGCAGAAGCTGGAGGTCGTGTCCCAGACGATGTGCCCCTCTTCGCGGGCGTCATCTGACACAGACCTCAAAGCGCAGAAAGAGGAAAAAATGCAGATGAAGAAGGAAATCTCCCTCGTCAACGGGATCTGCCTCATCGTGGGCAACATGATCGGCTCCGGGATCTTCGTCTCGCCCAAGGGGGTCCTGATGCACAGTGCTTCCTACGGGCTGTCGCTGCTCATCTGGGCGCTCGGCGGCATCTTCTCCGTGTTCGGGGCCCTGTGCTACGCCGAGCTCGGCACGACCATCATCAAGTCCGGGGCCAGCTACGCCTACATCCTGGAGTCATTCGGTGGCTTCCTGGCCTTCATCCGCCTGTGGACGTCCATCCTGCTCATCGAGCCCGCCAGCCAGGCCGTGATCTCGCTGACCTTTGCCAACTACCTGGTGGAGGCCTTCTACCCGACCTGCCAGCCGCCATATGATGCAGTCCGCCTCATCGCTGCTGCCTGCCTCTGTAAGAGACCCTTCAATTTTAGTCCAGTTAAGACCCAGTTGCAAGAAAAAACATTGGTTCTTGATTGAGAAGGTAATTTCTTGAAGTTGAGTATGCAGAAGTATTTTTTTTCTGTTCAAACAAGATGAAAAGAGGTTTTATTGTTACTTATGAAGGGACTTATAGAGCTGGGAGTAATGGCTGAACAGAATTAGGGCATCTATCCATGCCAGAGGACTTCAGTTATCTATTCATGCCAACACAAAAACTTGGTGACCCTGTGTGTGACTGGTATCAGCTATTGTTAGACTAAAGGTCCTGCAAAAAATACCACAGTGGTTTACAGCCTGGCTTTGGGCACTGAGGACACTGGATGGTAGAAACGGTATTTAGGTGAGAGAGCAGCAATGCCATGAGTCAGCTAGTGGACTGAAGAACTGAGTTACTGTATGCAGATATGTGCCACACATGTGGACCGGGTCAGGGCTGACACAGCTGACACCAGAATTATGAATGGGCAGTAGTGACCCATAAAACACAGAGCAGATTGGCATCGATCTGGTGTGGCACACTGAAAATTACTCTGTTTTCCCCATACAGTGACTTACACACACACACACACACACCACAAGGGTGTATATGAATATCAGAGTAATACCTATTTAATGGACTCACACATTTACACATGCAAAATGAGACATGCGCTAATAAACACTTCAAGATACCTCCTCATGAGTATTTGTTGCTATACATAGATATTAGGTTTATAATAGCTAGTTTGACTTTGATCAAATTATTTTCTGAGTGTTCCTTATCAGACGTCCTTTGACAGCAAGGATTTAGTGGCTGCAGTTGACTTAATTAAGCCTTCGGTCTTGGTTGATCTGAGGAAAATTAGATAATTACAATCTAATTGACACACTCTCTATCTGTCTGCTGTCATCCCGTTTCCCCCGGTTAATCCAGGTATGCTCATCTTCATTAACTGTGCCTATGTGAAGTGGGGAACTCTGGTCCAGGACATCTTCACCTACGCCAAGCTCATGGCGCTCTGCCTCATCATCATTGTGGGAATCGTTAAAATATGTAACGGTAAGTAAAAACAAAACAAAACGTGAGGAACAAAAGAATGGATGCAGAGGAAATAAAATATGTTAAATGCTACGATGAAAATCTAATAATGTGTATGATCATCTTTGCAACTTCTGTGTGTGTGTGTGTGTGTGCAGGAGAAACAAAGAACCTTGAGAGTCCGTTTGAGGGCTCGTCCACTGACCCTGGTGCCATCGCTCTGGCCCTCTACTCCGCTCTCTTCTCCTACTCCGGCTGGGATACACTCAACTTTGTCACCGAGGAGATTCAGAACCCAGAGAGGTAACACACACACACACACACACACACACACACACACACACATGCACAACCCTGACATTCACAGCAGACAGGGCAGTATATGGCCCTGTTTCCTAAAATGCACACATGCAACAGTAGAACGATGCATACGTCCTGTGGCAGTAAAAATTTAGGACAGTAAAGAAGACAGAACGGCCTTAGCATAATGTAGGTCAAGTCAAAGTGAACCCTCTCTTGTCTCCTTCTGCCTATAGACAGAGGTTTTCAAACTTTTTCATGTTCCAGACCCCCAAGCTGACTTTCATTAAGATCCCCATTTGTAGTGATTTTGCCGTAGAAAACCTGATATTAAAAGATTTTGGTTTGTGTGCAGTATTAAATTGTTTAGATGTCATACACTAACAGCTGATTGAGTCTGGTGAGATTAAAATAGTTACAATAATTATATTTTCTGGATAATATTTTTTTGTGAATGAAATTATAGTGAAATTGAACTGTTCCTCATTTTGCCGAGGGCCCTTTGGAAGCCCCTCCAGGACCCCCGGGGGTTCCCAGACCCCACTTTGAAAACCACCGTCCTATAATATTACTCACTTCCCCTTCTTGTACTTCCTGTACTTCCTGCTCGTCGTTCTCTGATGAGAAATCTGATTTCCTTTTGGACAGTGATGCTATTAGTCAGGGCTGAATAGAGTCCATTGGAAATAGACTCTATTCAAATGTTTGAGTGTCTGGAGGCATTTTGTTCTTGATGTTATTATGTCGTATCTCTTTCTGCAGTATAAAGTATACAGCAAGGCATTTGTGGCACCACCAGATACATTTATGACATGTTTTTCAACTTTTTAATGTCTAACAAATTGTTTTTAATCCTTATTAAAGTGTTTGTGGAAATATCACAAATAAATGACCAAAGTTGAGAAGTTTACTTGGTAATGTAATGTTATTACTTGTGGTTATTTTTGAATAACTTATTTTTCTAATAAGTCAGAGGCAGTTCAGTAGACTATAGAGGTTGGAATTGTAATTTGTGTAAAATACTTGTTTATGTCATAACTTGTTTTGTATGTTTCTGTAACTGTATTACCTGTATTTTCAATAATAGCTGCCAGTAACCGCGTTGTGGTTTTGTGTCTCTGCTGTCAGGAATCTGCCCCTGGCCATCGCCATCTCCATGCCCATAGTGACCATCATCTACCTGCTGACTAATGTGGCGTACTATGTGGTTCTGGACATGCCATCTCTGATGGCCAGTGACGCTGTGGCTGTGGTGAGGCCCTACAGTCACCTGACCTACGTGTTTTCCACTATTGCTAAATATAGGACTGCTCTGCTTTGACGAGGTTGACCTAAGCAGTTTCACCATCGTGGACACTGAGAGGCATTTTTTGTGTGCATCAGATAAAGCTTCTTGATTTGAGTTACTCAGAGAATGGAGTTTGTATTGAACCCTGTGAATCTGACCCCACAGACTTATGGGAATGCAGTCCTGGGGCCTTTCAAGTGGATCATCCCTATTTCAGTGGCCATGTCCTGCTATGGAGGACTCAACGCTTCTATCATTGCTGCTTCACGGTAATCAAGACATATCATCATAGACCGTATGGCAATACCATGATAAAAATATTTCCCCCTGTAACCTTTTAGCCTCTCATCTTCCTTCTTCATCCAGGTTGTTTTTCGTTGGAGCCAGAGAGGGCCACCTCCCAGACAGTCTGAGTCTGATCCACTTGGAGCGCTTCACACCTATACCTGCACTCTTATTCAATGTGAGGAGAATTTCCCTTCTTCTAAACTCAAATTCACCTATTTTTCTCCAAACATGTTCACATCCACACCATTCCTAGGGATGAATAATGTTCAAAAGACACACACAGGAGCATCTGACCTCTAGCCTCTGTGTGTAGTAGTAATAAATTATTTTATTTTCTATATCATGTTCCTGTTGCACCAAGGAGTAATTTTGCATTGTGCTGTGTGGTTGCAGGGATTAATGGGCCTCATCTTCCTGTGTGTGGAGGACGTCTTCCAGCTCATCAACTACTTCAGCTTCAGCTACTGGCTCTATGTGGGCCTGTCTGTGGCCGGCCTCATCTACCTGCGCTTCACTCAGCCCGACAGGCACAGGCCTGTCAAGGTAGTGTACACACACACACACACACACACACACACACACACCCATTGGCCTGTCTAGTGTGCAATAAGTAAGTAAATAAATAAATAAATACATAAATCTCACAGGAATACTCCAACGTTATGGGCAAAATATGGTTGTGGTTAGCATTTTGTCTTAGCTTAGCATAATGACTTAAAGTCTATAGGAGTTATTAGCCTTGCTCTGTCAAAGTGAGAAAAATAAACCTTACAGCAACTCTGAACCTGTGTTATTCACACAGTGTATCATGTGTATGTAAAAACTAGAGTCGTTTTAGAAGAAGTTAGATGGTGGGAACTACAGTATAACCACTGAACATATACTGTATATTCAGTGGTTATAGTTCCCACCATCTATAGTTCCTACATCTAACTTCTCCTAAAATGAGTAATTTAAAAAAAATTCCAAGACGTGTAACATACACATGATGCATTGTATGAATAATACAGCATCAGAGTTGCTGTAGCGTTTATTATTATCACTTTGATGGAGCTAGGCTAATTACTCCTGTAGACTTCAAGTCTTTATGCTAAGCTAACATGAAATGCTACCTATCAGAACTGCACCAGTGGACATACAGAGGTGAAAATGGTGTCAAACATCTTGTCTCAGTCTGGGTACGTCGGAGAGAGGCTTTTTTTGCTCAAAAGGTTGGACTATTCCTTTAATTTATGTCCTCCAATAAATCAAAACTTTGCGCAAAACTGTAAGGGTATTATTCATATTATTTTTAAAATGATTAAGATAACAAACTTGGTTAAGTTTGAATCAGTAGTGTGCAGTAAACATTTTCATTTCCACACAGATGCACAGGAGTTATCCCAGAGACTAACCCGTGTTTTGTCTCCTCTCCACAGCTGACCTTGTTCTTCCCCTTCATCTACTGTCTGTGCAGCCTGTTTCTGGTCATTGTCCCTCTGTATGGAGACACCGTCAACTCCCTCATAGGCATCGGCATCGCCCTGTCTGGGGTGCCGGTTTACTATTTGACCATTTACCTGCCTGAGGAGAGGAGGCCCAAATTCATAAGCAGATTAAACGGTAAGCGTCAAACTTTGTAAAGATGATGACAAAATAATGATATTTCAGCGCAGTAGGATTTTAATCACAGTTGAAACTTGCACATTGGAATAAGACACTTGCGATCAAATGTACGATTAATGTGTAACTACAATCCTGTATGTCTTTTAAAGGACACATTCAGACACATTAACATTTTAAAGAGGAAGTGACAAAAAGGAAACGTCTGGATTGTGAATTCCTCACTAACATGCTGACGTTTGTACATATAGGGAATTTCCACAAATGGCATATATGTCCATACTAAATACCTGTACATGAAACTTATTCAAATATGATGTCTTTGAGATCCGTGAATTGAAAAGTATGTTCCTCATTCCACAGCCTTTCCCCTCTTTGTCAAATATCTGTTAGACACGTAAGCTACAACTGACCTCATTACAAACCCTTTCACTCCTTCCCCTTCTCTGTCTTTCCATCCCCCCTGTATTTCTCCTTTCCTCCCTCTACATTTCGTCATATATCATCCCTTCTTTCACTTCTTGTTCCTGTCACACAGCCTTTGCCACCAAATACACCCAGATCATCTGCTACTCCTGCCTGACTGAACTGGACACTGAGAC